>JALGBA010000058.1:0-69724 GCA_023970755.1 Azemiops feae | reverse complement strand
ATTATTATTATTATTATTATTATTATTATTATTATTAGTAGTAGTAGTAGTAGTAGTAGTAGTAGTAGTAGTAGTAGTAGTAGTATTAGTAGTATTAGTATTATTAGTATTAACTTTTATTCATTAAACATGAACCTCAGTCAACTGAACATTCAAATTGGCTGGCGCTGATGGTTGACATGGGTTGCTACCAGCATCCTAGGTGTCAACCAGGTACCTTCTTAAAATATAAGATGTTCCGAGTAGCGCAGTTTTTTGTAACATTGCTGGAATTATTGCAGGAAGCTGCAATTTCTTGATGTATTTTGCAAAGTTTTTGGACATAGTTCCCAGTGCCCCGATGACAATGGGTACCACTGTTACACATTTCATCCATAATCGTGCAGTTTCGATGGCCAGGTCGTGATATTTCGTAATTTTTTCCAGTTCTTTTTCTTCGACTCTGGCATCTCCTGGTACAGCAATATCAATTAGCTGTACACTTCGGTTCTCTACAACTGCGATATCCGGCGTATTATTATTATTATTATTATTATTATTATTATTATTATTATTATTATTATTATTATTATTATTATTATTATTATTATTATTATTATTATTATTATTATTATTATTATTATTATTATTATTATTATTATTATTATTATTATTATTATTATTATTAGTGGGTTTTGGGTTGCAGTTTGGGCACCCGGTCTCTAAAAGGTTCACCATCACTGAACTAGACATACACAATTCTAGCAACCGTTCTTTATATATTTAGCCTCCAGTCCCCTAATCATCTTTGTTGCTCTTCTCTGCACTCTATCCATTCTTTGCACAGAAATCCACTGCTGTCAGATGAGGTATCATCGGTGCAATTGTCCTGACCTGAGTCATGCTGGCAAGGCAGATGTCAATTAAAGTCAGCTTTTTACACAACTCACACAGCATCCAAAGACCTACCAAGGGGGCTGGTAAAGCTCCACCCCACTTTCTCTGCCCATAGTACCACTCAGTCATCACCACATGGCTCCACAAATTAGGTTCAAGCCGATCCATGAGACAAAGAGGAAAGTCCCAATTGTCACAAGTTCTGAGTCCACAAAATAGAGTCTAAGGTTCCAAAACACAGCATAGTCCAAGGATTCAAAGTCAGCAATCAAAGTCCAAAGTCCACAAGCAAGGTTCAAGGTTTAAGCTAAAAAACATGATCCAAGGTTCAAGAAACAGACTCCACAAAAGCCAGGAAGGTGCATTCCAAAGCAAACAGGTGTTCTCATCAAATGCACCTCTCCTCAAATCACCCCATCCCAGGTGTTCCTTGTGAGGAAGGCTAGGGCTGCTTCCTTACAAGCAACCTCACCAATCTCCTCTCTGCCTCCTTCCACTTTGCTCTCCACACCCAAAAATTGGGTGGGGGTGGCAGCTGTTCCTCATCAGAGATGATCTGTAGCCTGTCATCACTGCCGACACTCCACAGCTGATCCTCTTCAGCAAGCAGCTCCCTGTCTGGTCAGCCACCCCTCCCAATGCTGGATGGCATCAGGACTGCATTGTTCTCACCCCTGGACATTCTGGGCATTGGAGGGAGGGAGGACTTTCTGGGCATTGGATGGTCCTAGTTCCAACTCCTCCTCCTCTGAATTGGGGTTTGATGGGGCCATCACAATGGTGATGATACTCAACTATACCTCTCTGGCCCTGGTGAACTAAGCCAGTGGTTCTTAACCTGGGCGATATTGCCCCCCAGGGGGCGATTTCATTTTTCAGGGGGGCGATGGAACGGAAAGGGGCGACACGGGGGCGAAGGAACGAAAAGGGGGCGATATGGGGGCGATGGAGCGAGAAGTTTTGGGGGCACTTTTGAGACTTTTTCGTACAGTGAATTGCTGTATATCTGTCATACAAAAACATCAGATCGCTCGCTATTAGTGGATTGAATTGTGTTTTCAAATGTTCCTCCAGCTAGCTTCAGTACAGAACGCCGTACATATGTGAATATGCATCGCTTATCTTCATGCGCGTTGCGCAGCAGCCTCTACCCATACAGTGGCACGCCATTGAACAGAATGGGCAGTGATGGAGGGGGGAGCGCTTCTTTCGAAACATCGCATGCCGAGTGGCTGTCCCCTGTGACGTCAGCTGTAATGTCAATGTAACTGTTGAAACTAGGTTTATCGACGTCCGCATGTGTTTTTCTAGTGTTCCAGTGGAGTCAAAAATTTAATTTGCAGGTAGTGCCTTTTATTTCGAAGACCTCTCAACATGGCCGAGAAGAGGAAGTGTCGCCAATGTTTGACGGAATACCTAAAATTGGGATTCATTCCATCTCCTTCCAACATACAGCTTTGTTCTTTTTTTTTGCTTTTTGTGTACATACATTTTTTTTGTTAATAATTGTCTGAGCTTTTATCATTGTATTTGCTTGCATTGGATTTCACGTTCCAGTTTGAGTTTTCGGCTTCATTTTCGAATTTTTGTTGTGCTCTGTAAAACATTTTTTGTGTCTCTTTGTATTGTACTTTTTTAGCGTGCACTCCAGTTCGATATTATATTTTCTTTGTGTCTTTTTAATCCTTTTTACAGTGTGCGTGACTATATATATTTTCCTCGAATCTTAATTTAGTTTCAGAGTTTTCGTCTTGAAATTCTTAGTTCCTGCATTGCGGTTTGTTCTTATGCCCTTTTTATATTTCTTTTTGCGTCTTAAATTTCACTTGTAATTCAATCATTAAATGTTACTGTTTTTCTTTTCGGGCATTTCACTTTCTTGCAATTGAATTTTGTTTTCAGTGATCATTACATTTAAGTGTCTTGAATAAATAAGATAATAATGAAATACATGTATCACGAAGTTTGGGAATAAAGTGACGGGTGGCACCAAAATTTTTCACACAGTTGAGATATGGGAAAAAGACTGGAAATAAATTATTTGCATCGATATGTCCTGATGACAATTTTAAAGAAAACAAAAAAAAGAGTTTGCATAAATTGAAGAATTATTTCCTATGTTGTGATTGAGAGGTTATGTTGGGGGAGGGGGGGCGATGACAACTTCCTCATTGGCTCAAGGGGGCGATTCGTTCAAAAAGGTTAAGAACCACTGAACTAAGCAATACTGTTGATATCCTGACTCAGTGCCTGAAGGCTTTGGGGGTCTGGATGGGGAGAAACAAGCTTCAGCTGAAAGCTGGAAAGACTAAGTGTCTTTGGGTTTTAGGGCCTTCTGCATCTGGGATTTTATCAGATTTGGTACCCCAAACAGTTCCCCTGCATAATCTTGGTGTCCTCCTGGATTCACTGTTCCTACCCAAAGAGTAGATGGCAGTTGTAGTTTGGAGGGCCCTTACAGAGCTTTGTGTTGTGTGCCAGTTGCACTCATTCCTGGATCACGAGACTCTGTTTAGAATTATTCATGCCCTGAATGGACTATTGTAATGGAATTGCCATTGAAGAGCATCCAGAAGCTTCCACTAGTACCAATAATGCCTTACATGAATAGGCCTAGCCCTAGGTCGTTTGAGGGATTTCCTCTCCCCAGTTACATCTACCTCTACCTGTCCCATCAAGTCTGGCAGGAGGGGCATGTTCCAAGTCCCATCTGCTAAATAGTTCCATCTAATGGGACCCGGGAGGCAGGCCTTTTCTGCCATGGACCTCACCTTTTGGAACATCATTCTCCCCAAGGTGGGATTAGCTCTGGACTTGCAGACATTTAAGAAATCCCTGAAAACATTTTCAGTGTTCTATCAAGAGCATGTTTGACATAAGGGCTATATTAATTTGATCAATGAATGAATCTGATAAATAAATTACTAGAAGAAGAATCCTCACAAAGAGTGGCAGTGGGCTTGGGATGCCGAACATGCTGGTTGATTTTCCTGGCAGTTGAACATGATGAGACTTGTGGCTGTGAATTGGCTAGGGAGGAATGGTTAGTGATTAGAGAGGTATTGGGGGAAGTGATGGAGCTAGTAGCTTGATTGAGACTCTGCTGAAGATTTCTTCTCTTCTGTGTTGCCCAACCCATTCTCATTAAGCCAGGGCTGATCTTTTGCCTGAATGGGTGAGAACAGTTGGCTATTTGTGGGTGAGGACCTATCCTACTTTGAATACATTATGTGAAGACCCAGCTCTCTAGAGAAAATTATAAAGGTGGAAGAAAAGAGAAGAAGAAGATAACAAGAAACAAAGCAGATCAACTTAGTTACAGTGAAATTGGCATACTAAGACCTAAAGAATGAAGTTAAGAGCAGATCATCATAAAGAAAGTCTATCTGTATTGCTCCTAGAGTTGACAATGACTTAATGGCACATCATCAATCAATATCATTGAAGGCTCTCAGAGGTGTTGTTTCTCAGATAACTTAACTGAATTTGGACAGATAACAAAGCTATAACTGCATTGCTCTCTGCTTGAGGTGCTGGATTGCATTGCTGGGGTGGCAATGGAACCTCCAGGGACTTTAATTTACCACCAGGCAACATTGAGTCTGGGATAGCTCAGGAGATTCTGATCTCTCTGGTAATCATAAAGTTATCTGAAATGTAAGAGGGGCTGGTGCATACCATTGGTCAGATATTAGATCTATTTCCCTATACCCTATTACCTATATTGACCCTCTTTTTACCTATCCCCACCCCAACCACACTCTGAATGTGATTACCTATATTGATCCTTTTTTCCCTTATTCTTATAAAACCTAATAAAATACTGTTTAAAAAAAACACTACAAAAGATCAGCATGCTAAAAGTAATGAAACTATCATTGAAACTATCAGGCAATTTTCTAGCTAGAAATGCCACTGTGAAACTGACAAGGGCCAAAAAAGCTAGGTAGGCAAGGGCAGTGTAAAACATTAAAGCTGAGCCTTCATTACATTCCAAGATAATTTCTCCAAACAAAGATTGGAAGTCCAAGCTGGGAAATGGGGGAGAAATTACCAGCCAAGTGACACAAAGAATTGCTTGGACAAGGAAACGGGATAAGACAATGAAGTTGGTCAGTGGTTTTCCTAAGAGTTTCCTTGTCCTGTTCCCTGGTTTGGTGGCCATGAAGGCCAGAACCACCATGAATGTTTTTGCCAACACAGAGGAAACTGCAAGGGAAAAGAGAATGGCAAAGGCAGATTGTTGGAAGAGACAGGTGAACTTCTCTGGTTGACCAATGAAAAGGAAGGAGCACAGGAAGCAGAGCAGGAGGGAGACCAGGAGGATGTAGGTGAGATCTCGATTGTTGGCCTTGATAATTGGTGTGTCATGATGTTTAAGGAAAATCACCAGGACTGTAGAGGTGATCAAAGAGAGAAAAAGAGTGAGAGAAACTAAAGTGTATCCCAGAGTCTCTTCATAGTCAAGGAAGTGGATCCTCTTGGTAATGCATTGGTCCTTGTCCTTGTTGGGATATTGGACTTCTGGGCAGGGTTCACACTTAGCTGCATCTGAAATCAAGAGTCTTTATCTAAGAATTTCAGGGAAACTCTACCATGATTAATGTGGCTTTAAATCCCCCCCCCCATTTTATACTGGAACCCACAGAAAACTGAAAGATCAGTGAGCTGAGAATGCTGCTGTTTTGTTTGCATGTACATTATCTGTTGGTTATCACTGCCTTAATTCTCGCTTTTGTACTTCAAATAGGCTGGTTTAGAACTTTTTGCTTCTCTCTGGTCAAATCTAAGAGACATAAATGGATCTTTCCTTTCTCTGGTTGGTGTCTGAAAATCAGGAAGGATGGCCTGTGGGGTCACGGCAGTCTAAATATACAAACTTAAAGATTCCACTGAAAAGTGAGTGCATGCCAATCTTATCAAAAATGATAAAAATAACAAAAAAATATTTTGATCTACCAACTGGATTCCTGGATCCTGGAAGATCTATGTTTGAAGTCTTCTCTACCTGTATGCTTAGAAATAGTCCCTTCTGGACAAGTGTCACACTGGTAGCAGCAAACTGGCTCGCCTTCTGGAACATTTCTCCTCTCTCCTGCATGGTATCTTTTCATGCCACACCTGGCAAATGGGATCTTCTGAAATAGAAGATGACCTAACCAATCAACATGCTTCATTAATTCCTTTTACCACTCATATTCTTAGGTTCAGAATGTCATCAAATGAAATGTTTCAACCAGAACCATTCTGTCTACCAGAAACCAGGAGCAGTACCTGGGGATTCAGGCCAGTGGCACTGCCAATCTATCAGTGAATTCTGGAGATTGGAACTGGGACCTTGACCTGCAAAAGAAGACTTGTGACATTAAGCTCTAACATTTCTAAAACAAAGAGTCATGAGAAGCCCACTGAACAGGAATGTTCAACGAACATCATTGCTGCATCTTCTAACTGCATCCTGGATTTCAAGGAGAAGTTCTTCCTAATCCGAACATTTGTGGATTGACACAAATCAGACCTTAAGTGTGCTACATGCAAAGCAAGTTTTTCACCAAATCACTGCCATATTTTCTAACTGAACTGGCCATTTTTCAAGTTAGAAGGATATTCTACATCCACATGAATTTGTCTCTGAACTTACAACATTTTCCTTTCAGCTCACCTTAGTAGCCCAGATAATTGCATCAGAGTTAATGGTGAAATCCTGGCCAGGGGGAGCCCCAGGAGATATTCTCCCAACTTTTGTGGGGACAAAAGAGTGATTGGGGAGGAAAACCCAGTTGAGAAGATCAAAGCAAGGAGAACTGAGACCATTTTCTGAGAATGAGACTTCATCTAAAGCATTGTTGTTAAATTTTACTTCCTTCAAATAGTAAAAAATCTGAAAGAAAATACACCTCTGGAAATTGAAGAAATTGGATGAAAGATACATATACGATTTCAATTATTCTTTGTTAGCCATCATCTTATGACTTGGATGTATGTCTGCAAAGCTAGAGGAGTTCCATTGGTGCATATCTGGTCAATCAGTAGTAGCAATAAAAATTTAACTCCATCCCCAGAACTATAAAAGTTTATTTTTATCACTGCATTTTATCATGGCCTCTTCAACTCTACTTTTAACAGAATGATCCTGCATATAAGTATTTTAATTCCACGCTCTTTATTTCATAGCAGGTTTTTGCTCCCATGGTACTTGGCTGTATGCATTTTTAAATGTTGCCTTTGGCTCCAGATCTTGTAAATGACAAATGTATTTTAGGAGTGATGAAATATTTTCTATCACAAATTCCACCGACATTCTCTAGCTCGTAGATAAAGACTGTCAAAGAAGAATGCAGGAACCAGGTCTGTCCACATGGGACCTTGTGGATGGAAGCACCTGTCCTGGTTTGTCACTTCCCTGTCCAGAGAGTTCCAATATTTAGCTTTTGAGGCAGAAAATTCTGATGAATATCAGATCAGGAGCCCATTAGGACCACTTTGTGTCCTTCTGTGTGTGCTGACGTTGATAGAAATTGTTTTCATATAACAAGCTGAGTAGTGCAAAAATATTAAACTAAACCAATATTTTGGGGTGACACAGAATGCTAAGTCATAGAAACGTAAACCAAGGTTAAAATGGATTGTCTGTCAAGGATGAAAGTTTGGCAGTTATGTGCCTCTGCATTTCAACTTGCCTTTATATTAAGGGGGTATGTGTTACTTTCAAGTGAGTTAGATGGAGTAATGAACCTTCTTTGATTCAGACCATGAGAGCCTGAAGCCTTTTCAAGGACACCAGAACAGGTGTGGATTTGAAGCAGACAGTTCCCATAACAAAATGAATTTGTTGATATGGATTCTGTAAGATGGGGGTTTGTCTGGGAAAATTATTGTTTAAGTCTATAAATTGGTGTTGGAACCTCAGAGTTAGTTTTGCTTCAACAAAAGCATGCAGTGTATTCAATAAAAAGTAAGATTTTCAGAAACAGAATGAACCTGGAGTTTTATTTGCATTCTCGAGTTGGATGTTGACATAGTCATTTTATCAGTTGGATTCAGGCCACTTGCCAAGAGACAGAGATACCAACTAGGACCTGAACTGACTCTTCAAGTATTTATAACTTGGAACCATTTGGATGAAGGGACTGGCTGATTATGGAAATCTTCCCCTCTATCTTGTGATTGTCATAGATGTGGAAGCCAAATGTGATGTTGGGGAGGAGAACTAAATCCTTGTTGACCTCTGTGACAGCAAACACCATGGCCAGGAACTGCTGAGAACTATTGGATGTGGGACTATAGTGAGAAAAAATTGGGGGAATATTACAAGACAGCTGTGTGGGGTGGTGGAGTTTGACTTGCTTTGAGAGGGGGGATTTTTGGAGAAGCAACTCTCATCTTTCATTAGGATTTGATTTGGGACTTCAGCTGACCTCTTGAACATCTTCAACAACCACACCCAGATGATTACTTTGCTCTGGGTTGACATGTCCTCTCTGGAGTGGTCATTCCATGAAACTCAGGAAACCTGCTCCAGTCTGCTCTCTCAGGAAAGTAACACTTGTAATTCCATTTGGTTGAAGTAGAGAAACCTTTACTGAAAAAAAACCTGGTTGCAGTAAAGTCAGATGGAATCTGGTGTTCCTGGGCAAAATACAAAGCTATTTCTTTCATTTCCCATTCCCTCCCCCCATTACTAGTCCCCCCTGGCCAGCCAATGTAATGCCATTAACATGTTTTGATAAACTCTGAGGTGTCAAACTGTTAACATTCCATTCTCAGGGCAAATGGCCTTGAAGATCCTGGTACAAGCTGGTTTAGTGGCGATCTGATCTTCTTTGGTTGTCACTCCCCCTCCCTTCTCCTATTTCCCACATTTGATGTTACAGCAATAGCACCCAACAAACATCCTCCCTCCTCCCAACCAAATGGCAGGCCCCCAGTGAGGCACAGCCAATGATGGTGGACCTGACACCTTTGAAGATCTTACAAGACTTTAAAAGAAGGTCTTTTCTCTATGGATTGTATAGACAACTGGTTTGCCGTACTTCTCTTTTCTTCCCCATACATCTTCTCATCCAAACATCATAAAATTCATATATTTTTTAAATAATTGCTGTTTTAATCTCTACTGAGATGCATTCATATGGTAACATATGGATTTAATCAGTAATTCCAGAAATTTGTATGGGGAGTTTCCTTTGTAAGAATCTATACATTGGATAAAAAGCCCCAAAAATTACCTGCCGTGACTGGACGTTTGAGATCCTCTTTCCAAGCCTCATCATGGTTGGTCGGACTCTGTATCCATACATTGCATGTAATGCATGTCCCAGAGCATGAATGGCATTGTAAATGTTGTAACTTTCACCTGTCATGCTTGTTTCATAAATGTAATTTGGCAGGTTCTGTAAAGTCTCCTTTCTTGTACATTGTTTTTTTCCCTTTTTTTTCCATAACAAGTTTTTATTGAATTTTTTAGTTTTACAGCCAAGTGCTTAGGACCCATCGTGGAGATAGGGCACTCCATAAAACAAAATAGAACATACAATCATACATAGACAATTTACACTTTTTTAGATCTTCCCTCTCTATTTTGTCAATCAAAGAAGCAAAAACAAAAACTATACCAAGCTATCAACAATATTTCCACCCATTTTAAGCTTAATTAACTATTAACATATTCCAACTAACATTCCATACTCATATAATGTACGGTTCGAGTATCCATATAATAAAGACCATATTCCAAATATTCAGTTTACATTTCTCAATTAAATTAAGTATAACTTTACGTTTCCTAACCATTTTGAATTAGCTTAAATTGTTTCTAGCTATTTCCAAACTAAACATATATAAATATATTTTAAAAAATTTTCCACTATATTCTATTTCCTATACTAAACAATTTTATGAATCAATCCATTCTTCAATCAATACATGTAAAGATATGTAAGGAAATTTCATCCATTCAGTTTATATTTCTCAATTAAATTCTATCTCTTATTCTGTCTCACATACATGTTTTATAAATGAATAACTTTAGATTTTTAAACCACTTTAGCTTAGTTTAACTTATTTCTAAATTATTTCTAAACTAAACATATATAAGTATATTCCTTTTTTCTAAACATTTTTATAAGTCAATCCATTCTTCAGTCTTTGTCTAAAAATATCCTTAGTATTTCACCAATCTCAATACAACTCTTAATTTGCGCATTTCCAGTTTCCATAGTTACCATTCCAGACCATAATCAAATCCATAATTCAAATCAATATTAGTCAGACTAAAATCTTAAACCTTAAAAATCTCAAAAATATTAGCTCACTTGAAGTCTTTAAAAACCATTTTATCCATCAATTTTAACATTCATTTTAAACCTAATTCTAGCTTTCTTTTTATGCCAAGCAAGTTTTTTCCCCTTTTGATGGATCTTATCTGCTTTGTGAATCTTGCAGTCAAAGACCATTTCCCACCATTGCCGGAGAAAGATATCCCCTTGTGGGTTGAAAGGGTCTAAAGACAGGAGGAAATGGCTGAATTCCAAGGCATCACCAGTGTGATCCCTAAAATGCAGAGACCCATGGAAGGGCTTTATACATTTTGATATGCTTTGCAATCCCATCACACTTACATTCCAATGGGAAGTTAAGATCCAAACTTTGCAAAATGATGTCTTTGTCCATTCTTCATGAGCATTCATTAACAACACTAAATCTGTAATACTACGGGAGTCTCCAAACAGAACAATTACCTCAGCTTTAGACCAGGTTTTGAAACTATGAAGTAATTTCAACCTTGTAGTAGTAAGAATATCGTATTTGAACATTGCAGTGAAGGCCAGGCAGATCTCCTTCTCTTTGAGCTTTGGAATCAGAGTTGAGATGAAATGTTCTCCATTGTCAGTTTTAGGGGTCAGAAGCCCAACCCAGTTCCACTGGAAATAGAGGAACAGCTGGAGTAAGCCCACATACTGAGAAAATTCCTTGAGATTAATCCGGAAGAAGGAAGGATAAACTGTTCTGTCTCCCGGAGAGAACTCAAAGCCAACACCAAGCTAGAGAAAAGGAGAATCATTTTTCAAAAGCAAAGTAAAGGTTGATGTTGCCTTTTCCGATCACCAATGTATGTTTTCTTGTCTCACCAATCATGCTGACTCACTTTGAGTGGCAAGTTTAATCCCCTTCCATTCTTAGGAAGAGCCACCAGTTACTTATTTTGTTTGTTTGTGACAGGTGAGAAGCCGATGGAACAAACCATCAATCTGATAATGAGAATAATCTGCACCAAAAGTTGGATACATTTTTTTTGGAAGAATATGTTAGGAAATAATTCCTCTTGGGATGTAGAGAATTTCAGAATTATCTCATTATCTGACTTTTTGGGAGTTATATAAAAGCATACCTTGACACATAAAATATAGCATGCATTCTTTAAATCACCTTCTTCTGGTATGTAATTCAGACGAATTACCCCCCATCAGCCCCCAGAGTGTGCAACAGAGATTAAACCTGAGGCAAAGATCCCAAAACCCAGACTGTACTCCATGAGCCCTGCAGAACTGCAAGAGATGCAGAAATTCATACATAAAAACCTAGAGAGAGGCTTCATCCAGCTCGTCTCACCCAAGGTGGCCGCTCTGGTTTTGTTTAGGGAAAAGAAGGATGGATCTATTTGTCTGTGTGTGGATTATAGGGCCCTGAACACTATAAGCAAAAGTCATCTGTACCCCCTGCCACTAATGAAGGACATGCTGTCCCACATCTCAAAGGGGAAAATTTTCACTAAATTAGACTTGCGGGAGGCTTACTACCATATTAGAATCAAAGAAGAAGATGAATGGAAAACCACCTTTAACTGCCCCATGGGATGCTGCCAATTCAGGGTCCTACCCTTTGGATTGCAAGGAGCCCCAGCAGTCTTCATGCAGTTGATAAATGATGTACTGCGAGAGCACCTATACAAGGGGGTCCTGGTTTACCTGGATGACATCCTTATATTCACGGAGACCAGGGAAGAACACGTGAACCTAGGTTAGAGCCATCCTAAAGAAGCTGTGGGCCATTCACCTTTACACCAAACTATCAAAATGTGAATTCCACAAGGAAAAGATAGATTACTTAGGATACCGGATCTCTCCTGAGGGCATAGAAATGGACCCTGAAAAGGTTTGGGCGGTGGTGGAATGGGTGCCACCCCACACAAGAAAGCAATTACAAAGCTTCCTGGGGTTCACCAATTTCTACCGCCAATTCATCCCCTCATTTGCCCAGATAGCTCTACCAATCACAAATTTACTAAACACCAAAGGGGTAGATAACCCGATACCCAGCCAATCACTAAAATGGAGGGTGGAATGTCAAGCCGCTTTTGAAAGACTAAAAAGACTTTTCTCGGCGGAATCCGTCTTGCAGCAACCTGATCCAGATAAGTCTTTTGTAATACAAGTAATAATAATAATAATAATAATAATAATAATAATAATAATAATAATAATAATAATAATAATAATAATAATAATAATAATAATAATAATAATAATAATAATAATAATAATAATAATAATAATAATAATAATAATAATAAAGTTGGAAGGTACCTTGGAGGTCATCTAGTCCAACCTCCTGCTCAGGCAGGAAACCCTATACCATTTTGGACAAATGACTGTCCAGTCTCTTCTTAAAAACTTCCAGTGTTGGAGCATTCACCGCTTCTGGAGGCAGGTTATTCCACTGGTTAATTGTTCTAACTGTCAGGAAGTTTCTCCTTAGTTCTAGGTTGCTTCTCTCCTTGATTAGTTTCCATCCGTTACTTCTTGTCCTGCCTTCAGGCACTTTGAAAAATAGCTTGACTCCCTCTTCTTTGTGGCAGGCCCTGAGATATTGGAACACTGCTATCATGTCCCCCCCTCATCTTTCTCTTCATTAAACTAGACATACCCAATTCCAGCAGCCGTTCCTTATATGCTTTAGCCTCCAGTCCCCTACCAGCGATGTAGCAATAGGGGCTGTGCTATTGCAAGAAAACGAACAAGGGGTATTGCAACCCTACGCATATACCTCTCGAAAACTCACTGAGATAGAACAGTGATGGGCAGTATGGGAAAAAGAGGCGTACGCAGTGAGGTGGGGGCTACTCATATGGCAACACTTCCTCGAAGGGAACAAAATCCCCTTCCAGGTCTGGACTGACCATAAGAACCTGGAAGCGTTAAAAGCAACCAGGAAACTCACCCTAAAACAAGCCCGGTGGTTGCAACATTTTCACTGGTTCAATTTCACAATCAAACACCTACCTGGGAGAAAGAACTTCCTAGCCAATGCACTACAGACAAGCAAAGGTGGTTAATATCTGAAAAAAGACCATTTGGTAACATGCAAACCCAAGTTGAAAGCTTTTTAAAATGTTTGATGAAATGATAATGGCTGCAGAAAATATTCAAATGCATGTAGCTCTGGATAAATTAGATTCACAAAAGGAATGTGATTTGAAAGCAGCAGATTTGTTGGAAAGAAATATGGACTATACAGACTTAGAGCTAACTGGATCAATTGCACACACCTCCCTGAAGTTCAAGCCCACATTATTTTACAATAGCAGAAACCTGATTGAGTGGAGAAGTGATATATTGGTTTTCCTGAGGAGCTTTGAAGGCAATTGGAGAATGGATCTATCACACTTAACTAGAAAACAATTTCATTTGGACTTTTTGGGGAAGATGGACTGACTTTGGCGATTGCATTTATTATATTTAATCAGACAACAATTGATAAGACCTGGTATTAAGATACAAACGTAGATATTTGATCCAGGATGAATCAATATTGACTGTTGGAATGATTTGGGATAAATAAGATGCAATAATAATTTTTTATGAGTTGATTACAATAATAGTTTTTACCAGAGATTTTGAAAATTTAATCTCACCTTTTTAATTATTGTTTGTCTTGTTGTAAACAATTTTGTCATTAATATAGTATATAAATGACAGAGTAATAATCTTTAAATAGATTTAGTAATTTAAAAATTTGGGGGGCTGTTTCATAAGGTATGGGAAACTAATGTTGTAGTAATGCATGTCAGGATTCAACCAGGGGGGATAATATATGTATATCTGCTAGGTATTTTTCTTTTTTAATGCCCTTTTTTAATGTCTTATGTGTTTTGTTTGTTTTTTGTTTTTAAAATGGAGATTAAGTGAGGACAATTAACCAGTGGAATAGCTTGCCCCCAGAAATCATGGGTACTACATCACTGGAGATTTTTAAAAAGAGGCTAAACAGTCACTTGTCTGAGATGATATAGGTTCTCCTGCTTGAGCAGGGGGCTGGACTAGAAGACCTCCAAGGTCCCTTCCAGCTCTGTTCTATTCTATTTGTATTTTAACTTTTTTTTAATAAAATAAAAATAGAACTAAAAAAGGACATCTTTCTAAGTTTAAAAATAGTCAGCTGAATCAGAAAATATGGCATTTATTTGGTGAAAAACTTGCTTTGCATGTAAAATATTTGAAGTCTGATTTGTGTCAATTCACAAACCAAACCCATTCCCATTTCCTTTAAGTTGGATCCTCATGATTTTCTTTTAAAAACGTAGGTCGATGTCACAAATCTTCCTTCACAGGCCAAAGTCCCAATTCCAATCTCCAGCAGCCCTTGTTGGGTCCGGAGTGCTACAGGCTGGAATCCCCCAAGAGCTGTTACAAAGCCTCTTATGCCTGAAACGCAACTAGCAGCACGAGTAACTACCCGGGCACAAGCAAAATTGAGAAAACCATTAGCCAGCCAAGCAGGAATCGAATTTAGGAAAGCCTTGGAAACCGATGAATGGTTTCTAAGCCACAAAAACCTATGCACAATCATAGAAGGACTACCCTGGGTGGGAGGGTAGTATACATACCAAAAAGCCAAAGACTTATATGTATGCAGTTATGCCATGATATAAAATCAGTGGGCCATTTTGGATTCATGAAAACACTACATCTAATCAAAAGACAATTCTGGTGGCCCTCCCTCAAAAAGGACATTGAAAGCTGAGACATGGTGACAGTGGTTAGAATGCAGTACTGCTAGGCTATTTCTGCTGATTGCCAGCTGTCAGCAGTTTGATTCTCACTGGTTCAAGGTTGACTCAGCCTTCCATCCTTCCAAGGTCAGTAAAATGAGGACCCAGATTGTTGGGGGCAAGATACTGACTCTGTAAACTGCTTAGAAAGGGCTGCAAAGCACTATGAAGCAGTGTATAAGTCTAAGTGCTATTGCTATTGATAATCTCAATCCCACATGCTATCTGGGCAATTCTGGGGGTTGAAGTCCAAGCTGGAGTCTCCTTCCCTCTCAAGCCCACAGGGGGGCTCCCACCCACCCTGCTTATTTTTTCTTTTGGGTGGCAGATCATCAGCTTGCAAATGAAGTCCTGGACCACAGGGGCATTAAACCTGCAGCCACCTCTGGAACTCCCCCCCCCCCCGTTCTCCTTGTTTCTTTGCTTGTCAGCCAAGAGTGAATGAAAGAGTTCTCTAATTTAAAGGGAGATAACACTTATTAAGGATGGAGCTGGGGCAGTGGGGGGCATCTTCTGATCAGGCCACAGAGGCAGGCCACACTCTCCAACAAATGGGCTGGAACCCCATTTCCAATGGCCAAAGAGACTCTCCTGCTGGTCCTGAATGCCCCTTGTCTCCTTCTGTCAAAATGTGCACATTTCCATCTGCTAAAATGCATATTTATATACATTTTTGGTTCTTTGCTTGTAAGCCAAGAGTGTGACACAAATATCTGAAACACAATCCACCTGGCAGCCTAAATCTGGAGGGTTCAGGCTGTTTCTTGCAAGGACCATGAGAGGACTAAAATTGCAATATTTAATTGATTATTTTAATTGGGTATTTACAAAATTTGTTTTTTTAAAGAACATAAAAATGCTAAAATGATGGAATGGGGTACCACTGGGTCCAGTTTATCCTCAAAGGTTGTCTGGGGGATCCATGTTTTCACCTGCTTCAGGAGGCCAGGGAGATCCATGCTGCAGGAGATGAGCAGTTCTAGAAAAAGAGGGGCTATGAAAGACAAGCCCAACTCCAGCTACCATATGCCAAACCTCTTCAAATGAGAGTTTTTAGCAAATACTAAAGGCCAGCTATGAAAGTCAGAAAATTTTGGGAAAGGGCCCAAATGTTATCCAATCCCATGCCATTTAAGTCTTTATAGGTAGCCACCAGAATCATACACTGGGTGGGGGAAGGGTTACTCCCTGTTTAAATACAGTAGCTGGCATCCTCACTTGCACTGATGACATTACCCAGTTGGATAATGAAATGTTTGCAAGCAAATAACCAAGCTTGGAGAGCACCAAGGATTCCACAGTTTGTATCCTGAAGCTGCTTAGGGCAGATTGAAAGATTTAGTCTACAGACATCTTTAAGAGAGCTTCCTTGAGTAGGAGAAGTCTAACTACCATGGTAGGAAAGCATGGGAAAGGACACGGGGAACAGTGATCAGGGGTTCAGCTGGCTATCTGGCTTTGGTCTGACTGCTTGAGGGGAAATTCCTGCTATTCATTTGCAACATTTGCAACAGAGAGACCATTTGATGGAAAGGGAGATCATCAGCATACCAATTGTGTATTATTCAACACTGGTGGTTCTGCTCAAAGTCAGTCATGCCTTGGAAATTACTCATTGGACTATTGCAATGTTATCCCCTTGTGGCTACCCTTGAAGATCCCCTGAAAAGTACAGTTGGTCCCAAACGAAGTTATGCTCACAATATTTGGCATTCTAAGTTCACCCATGTTACACTTCAATTGCATTAGTTCTCATGTTCCTTCCAGGTATAATTCACTGTGCTGGTTATCACCTTAAAACCACTACATGTCACAGGATTGGGTAATTTGTAGGTGTCTCCTGACTTACCTCAAAGAGAAATCTAAATGCAGCCAATCCCTGCATTATTTAGAGATTCTTGGTTCTTGTTATATTTTCTCTACAGTTCAGACTGGGCCTCAGTAGGATAATGTAACATTTGGGGAAAAAGATACAAGCCAAGAGAGCAGCTCCAGAGGCCAAAATGGAGAAGATCTCCACAGCCACCATAGACTTCCCTTTGGTGCTGAGATAGGTGGGGAGGAAGGTGATCCAAACACTGCAAAAGACCAGCATGCTGAAAGTAATGAACTTGGCTTCATTAAAACTGTCAGGCAATTTTCTAGCTAGAAATGCCACTGTGAAACTGACAAGGGCCAAAAAACCTAGATAGGCAAGGACAATGTAAAACATTAAAGCTGAGCCCTGCTTACATTCCAAGATGGTCTCTCCAAATAAGGAGTGGAAGTCCAAGTTGGGAAATGGAGGAGAAGTTAACAGCCAGGTGGCACAAAGAATTGCTTGGACCAGGGGACAGGATAAGACAATGAAGTTGGTCAGTGGTTTTCCTAAGAGTTTCCTGGTCCTGTTTCCTGGCTTGGTGGCCATGAAAACCAGCACCACCATGACAGTTTTTGCCAAGACAGAGGAAACTGCAATGGAAAAGAGAATGGCAAAGGCAGATTGTTGTAAGAGACAGGTGAGTGTCCCTGGTTGACCAATGAAAAGGAAGGAGCACAGGAAGCAGAGCAGGAGGGAGACCAGGAGGATGTAGGTGAGATCTCGGTTGTTGGCCTTGACAATTTGTGTGTCATGATGTTCATAGAAAATCACCAGGACTGCAGATGTTATCATAGAGAGAAAAAGAGTGAGAGAAACTAAAGTGTATCCCAGGATGTCTTCATAGGCAAGGAAGTGGATCTTCTTGGTAATGCACTGGTCCTTTTCCTTGTTGGGATATTGGTCTTCTGGGCAGGGTTCACAGTGAGCTGCATCTGAAATCAAGAATATTTATCTAAGGATTTCAGGGGGATCTGCCATGAGCATTATCCTTCCCACAGAGATGATATGGCTGTCCTCTTTCTGCTGTGGCCAACCCACAAAAGGAGTGATGAAAGGAACCACTGGGCAATTTAGGGGGCATAAAAAAGGGCTAATCATCCTTTGTTCATGATGATCCTTCAGATAGGTTAGTAAGAGAGAAGGATTTGTTCAGCTCTAGCTTCCTGATCAATCACTGGGAATTTTCACGATTACTATGGCTTTTAATCTGAGACTGCCAACTGTTTTTTCCTCCACTTTATACTGGAAACCCCAGAACATTGATAGATCTGTTAGAGAGGAATGTTAATATTATATGTTAGTTATCCTTGCCTTGAACTCTCTGCTTTGTACTTCAGATCTGCTCAGACGTTTCTTGCAGGGATAGGTTCACAGACATAGGTAGACAGAGATATAGATTGAGGGGTCCTTGGTGCTCTCTGAGCATGGTGGTTTTCTTGCAGACATTTCATTATTAAACTAGATAATGTCTTCATCAATGTTAGGATGACTAGCACTGAGGTGTTACCTAGTTTGGGTAATGAAACATCTGCAAGAAAATAACCAAGATCCCTCATTTCAGTCCCAAACTACAAATATTCTCCTTTATTGATAAATACAGGTTCTCTGACAGGTCTATTCCCTTTAAGATTGACAGTGCTGACAGAAGAAGCACACCCTAAATAATAATAAAACATAAAACATTAACTGCACAACCCACTATTTCATGAAAAGTTTGGTTGTTGGTTTTCCCAATTGGATGTTACAGTAGGAGTGGAAATGCAAGTTGGGGATTCATGAATTGTGCCCTGAAACTACTCTGCATTAAGTTTCTATGGATCAGGAAAGGTGGCTTGTAGGGCCAGGGCAGTTTACATCCATAAAGTGAAAGCTTCTTCTGAAAAGTATGAGTGCATGTCAATCTTACATAAAAAGACAAGAATGCCAAAAAATATTTTGATCTATTGATTGATTTCCTTGATCTGAAAGATCTACATTTGAAATCCGCTCTACCTGTCTGATTAGAAATGGTCCCTTCTGGACAAATGTCACATTGGTAGCAACAAACTGGCTTGCCCTCTGGAACCCTTCTCTTCTCTCCTGCCTGGCACCTCTTCATGCCACACCTGGCAAAGGGCTTCTTCTAAGAAAAAAAAGAGAAATGTTTGAGATTGCCTAAGCAATAAACATCCTTCATTAACTCATTTCCACATTCCTATTTCCATTCCATTTTCCTATTTCTTTGTTTAGTATGTCACCAAATGAAATGCTTCACCACTGCCTGTCAAAAACCAGGAACAGCTCCTGGTGGATTCAGGCACTTCCAACCCACCAATGGATGCTGGAGATTGGAACTGGGATCTTGGGTTGCAAAGTAAGATTCATGACATTGAGCTACAGCTTTTCTGAAACAAAGAATCTTGAGGATCCAACTGAATGGGAAGTGTCTAGGGAACTCATTGCTGCATCTCCTAACTACATCCTGGGTTTCAAGCAGACATTCTTCCCAATCCCAACCATTTGTGGGTCTGACACAAATCAGACCTAAATTTTGCTACATGCAAAAAAGGTTATTCACCAAATGACTTCATATTTTCTGACTCAACTGATCTTTTTTCAAGTTAAAAGGATGTTATACATCCCCAGAAGAGAATGAATCTTTCCCTGAACTTACAACATTTCCTTGCAGCTCACCTTTGTGGCCCAGACAATTGCATCAGAGTTTATGGTGAAATCCTTGCCTGAGGGAGCCCTAGGATCTATTTTCCCAACTTTCATGGGCACAAAAGATTTATTGAGGAGGAAAACCCAGTTGAGAAGATCAAAGTGAGCAGAACCCAGTGCATTTTCTGAGAAAGAGATTTCATCTCCAGCACTGTTGTTGAACTGAACAGTCCTCAAATAGTAAAGAATCTGGAAGAAAAGAAATCTTCAGAATTGGAAACATTGGCTGAAAGCTACATATATAATACCATGTTTTCTATCATTCTTTGCCCTAGTGGTGCAGTGATTAGAATGCAGTACTGCAGGATACATCTGCTGACTGCAGTTCGATTTTCACTGGTTCAAGGTTGACTCAGCCTTCTATCCTTCCAAGGTCAGTAAAATGAGGAACCAGATTGTTGGGGGCAATAGGGTGACTCTCTAAACTGCTTAGTGAGGGCTGCAAAGCATTGTGAACCGGTATATATGTCTAAGTGCTATTGGTATTGCTTTGTTGGCCATCAGCTTAAGACATGGGGGGATGTCTGAGAAACTAGAGGAGTTCCATTTTTGAGTTCAATCAGGAGTAATATCAAAAATTTGACTCCTCCATGAAAGAGGGGGCATTATCATTGGGCCTTTCTATCATGACTTCTTCAACTCTAATTTTAGCAGAATTATCCATCATACAAAGATTTTAATGCCACACTCCAAAATTCATTCCATGTTTTTGCTCCTGTGATACTTGGCTATATGCATTTTTAAATGTTTCCCTTGGCTCCAGGTCTTGTAAATGACAGATGCATTTTAGGAGTGATTAATTTCTATCACAACCATGTAAAATTCCAGTAACTTTCTCTAACTCCTAGTCAAAGAGAGCAGAATGCAGGAACCAGGTGAGGCCATGTGGAAGGAAGCAACTGCCCTGGTTTGTCACTTCACCATCCAGATACATTCAACCTTTATCCTTTGATGCAAAAAAAATCTGATGAATTTCAAACTAGCAGCCTGTTAGGATCACTTTGAGATCTCCTATGTATGCTGAGGTTGACAGAGGCTGTTTTCACACAACAAGCTGAACAGGAGAAAAAATGGCAGACTAAACAAATAGGATGAGGTCACACAGGATGATAAGCCATAGAAACATAAACCAAAGTTAACATGTATATTCTTACAGGTGGGATATAGGCTACTGTAGGTATTGAGGGAAACATAAGTAATGTCAACATCCAGCTCAAGAATCCAAATAAAACTCCAGGTTCATTTTGTTTCCGAAAGATACTGTTTATTGAATACACAGCTTGGTTATGTCAAAGAAAAACTAACCTGAGGTTCCAACACCAATTAATAGACTTAAACAATAATTTTCCCAGACAAAACCCAAATTTCTTATGTAATCCATATCAACAAGTCCAGTTTGTAATGGGAACCATCTGCTTCAAATCCACATTTGTTCTGGTATCCTTGACAAGGCTTCAAGTTCTCACGGTCTGCAGCTGAATTGAAAAAGTTTCATTTTTCCATCTACCCACTTGAATGTAATACCTCCCCCCCATTTAATCTAAAGGCAAGGTAAAATGCAGAGACACGTAGCTGACAAAGTTTCATCCTTTATAGGTAGTTCTGCAAATATGCCCACTAGGACTTCAACTGACCTCTTGAAGCACCTCGCACAAATGCACGCATATTGCCATTTTGCTCTGGAATGACAAGTCTCTCTCTGATGCCCACTTCCTGAAACCCAAGAAACCACTAAAGACTTTTCAGTATTTTATAGGAAAATCTTTCCTCTATGGATCTTACGGGCAACTGGTTTGGTTTACTTCTCTTTTCTCCCCTCTACCCCTTTTCAACAAAACCATACACTTAATTCATATTATAGTTTATAAATAATTGCTGATTTACTCTGTACTGAGATGCATTTACATGTTAGCATGTGGATATTTAATCAGCCCTTGAAGAAATGCATGTGGGAAGCTTCCTGTCTAAAGATTTGTGGACTGGATAAAAAGTCATACAAATTACCTGCCATGACCAGACTGTTGAGATTTTCTTTCCAAGCCTCGTCAGGGCTGGTTGTGGTCCAGAACCATACATTGCATGTAATGCATGTGCCAGAGCATAAATGGCATTGTAGATATTGTAACTTTCACCTGTCATGCCTATTTCAAATACATAAGTTGGCAGATTCTGTAAATTCTCCTTTCCGGTGCATGCTTTTTGCTGGTGTGAAACAATTTCATCTGGTTTGTAGAACTTGCATTCAAAGACCCTTTCCCACCATTGCAGGAGAAAGATGTCCCCTTGTGGGTTCAGAGGGTCTAAAGAAAGGACAAAATGACTGAATTCTGAGATATCCCCAGTGTGGTCCCTAAAATGCAAAGCTCCATGGAAAGGATTTATATCTTTCAATATGTCTTGAGATCCCATCATACTAACTTTCCAATGGGAAGTTAAGATCCAAACTTTGCAAAATGATGTCTTTGTCCATTGTTCATGCACATTCATTACCACCAGTATATTTGTAATACTAATGGAGTCACCAAAAAGAATAATCACTTCAGCTTTAGACCAGGTCTTGAAAATATGAAGAAATTTCAACTTTGTATAAACAAGAAAATCCAATTTAAACTTTTCAGTGAAGGCCAGGCAGATCTCCCTCTCCTTTAGCATTGGCATCAGAGATGAAATGAAATGTTCTCCATCATCACTTTCAGGGGCCAGAAGCCCAACCCAGTTCCACTGGAAATACAGAAGCAACTGGACCAAACCCACATACTGAGGAAATTCCTTGGGATTAATACGGAAGAAGGAAGGATAAACTGTCCTCTCTCCTTGTGAGAACTCAAAGCCAACACCAAGCTGGAGAAAGTGAGAATCTTCTTTCAAGGACAAAGTAAAGGTTGATGTTGACTTTAGGGGTCACTATTGTGAGGTTTATTGCCCCACCAGTCAGGATGGCTCACTTTGAATGGCGAGCTGAAGCTTCTTCCCTTCTTAGGAAGAGCCATCAGTTACACTTTTTGACTGGTTGTGATATGTCAGAAGACAAGAGAAGAAAGCACCAACCTGATTCAGATAATAAATGACACTAAAAGGATGGCTACCCTTTTATGATGTATAAACTAAGAGTCACAGGCTCATGATGTGCCGCCCCCAAAAATCTACCTTTAATTTCATCTTTGGCTTCTCTGTGTGCTTCTGATCTTTGTCTACTCCACAACTGTATCTAAAGAGACCCCACTTACCTGTGAGACTTTGAAGATGCTGAAGATGGAGGCCATCTGCCTTGAGGATTTGGAGCTGAGACCTCCAATGACAGAAAGCAGAGTGCCCTGATTGTCACATAGATAACCTGGAACCATTCTGCCTCGTGTGGAGAGCAGGGAGAGGCTGATTAAGGAATTCTTTCTCTCAATCTGGTGATTATCACAGATGTGGAAACCAAATGTGATGTTGGGGAGGAGAACCACATCCTTGTTCACCTCTGTGACTGCAAACACCAAGGCAAGGAACTGCTGGTATTTCTTGGGCCTGATTCTATAGTGAGAAAAAATAATTGGAGAACATTACTGGAAAGATCATAAATGCTGTTGGAGTTTGCTTTGGTCTTTTGTGATGTTCTTTGGACCAAACTCCCAAGTTTCATTGGGTATGGATTTTTTTTAAAGGATCTTCCTTAATTAAACTGTCCATCCAAATCACAGATCATTTAGTACCCTTCTATCATCCCTTCCTTCTTCACTTTGCTCTGGTGACTATAATCCTTCCCAGTTTTTCCTCTAGCAGGTTTTGTTCTCTCTTGGAGAATTTTCTTCTGGACAGGTAACCATTGCTGAGCACAAAAGGCCAATGAGGCTCACAGTGTAGATTGCCTAAAAGCCATTGTTCATGAGCACTGCCGATTCCAAAACAGAGTTTTGCTTTTGTATTTTTTAATTTATTTTATTTTATTTAGGAAATTTATTTGCCACCCATCTTGTATCCAATAACTCGTATCTCGCACTGAAAAAGGATTGCATTTGTATTTGACTTACCCACCATAACTTTCTGTTCAAATTAATATTATATGTCAATGTCTTCACTAGACCAGTACAATTACTAATGTGTTGTCCCTCCTCACTTTTTATGCGTCATCACTTTCATCAGGAGGAATTCTGGAAAGATTAAGAATTCTATCCTCTTTTATCACCTTGGTTCTTTATTGAAAAAAGTGCAAAGATTTACTCTAGGGCATTGCAAACATCATCAGGACTAGTATTTCTAAAAGGAGTCCCTGAATCCCAAAGAAAGCAAGCTTTCTTCTACATCTTTCACCTCCAGGTGAAACTTACAGAATTGGTAAAAGATACTGGAATGGGTCTTTATGAAAGTGTAGGCTGTTGAAGGATGAAACAATGGTTGCTAGGGGCAAATTCCCACCAATAATGAGATCACCAGGCCTGTAATAGTCCTCCAGAATTTGCAAAGATGTTGTCAACACACATCTGGTTGGCATCCTCTTCTCAGAAGTTGGAGGCAGGTGCCAGAAGAGTAGCAGCAGCAGCAGCAGCAGCAGGAGAGGCAGCCCAGTCATTCTTGTCACCTTCCCTCCTAGATCAGAAATCTACATTTGTGGGAAGTGAATTGCAGGTAGCACTTGAAATCTCAGCAGAGCTTTAACACAATACAGACAGGCCATCCCACCTGGATGACTGCGTGGCAAATTTATATCACCCATGTTTCCCCTTACATACATTTGAGCTGGGATCAAAGAGAGAGCTAAGGCAGTTGAGTCTCATCAAACCCAGGAGTAAGCTTTTTGCGAGACAAGGTGAGGTGGCATGTCCTGCCCCCTACCTGGGGAATTTTTTAAAGCAGATGTTATCTTGGAAGATTTTTGTGAGTAGAATTCCACAGGGGATACATTAAGAATTACTGTTCTATTGATAATTGCAAAGAAAAGCAATTGTCCTACCCAATTACTACTAGATTTGATTGCACACCAGAAAGGGAAAAACATCTTTGTGCCTCTTGTTGTTATCCACAGAGATGGACTTGAGAATGAAGGTGGTGGATATTTGACTTATATGTAACTGAGCCCCTGCAGACAAGATGGAGTTTTGATAGAGGAATTGTAGCTCAGGGTTGAAATCAGGAGTGGTTGGTGCTCTCTGAGGTTGTGACAAGGTTCCGACTGACGAACCCAACCAAGCAAACACTTTCGAGACATTCCAATCTCTTAATGCAAAACTTTATTGAGTACATCACTTTGGCACTAATGAAAGCAAAACCAGCTCTGGCAAGACCCCTCCCAAACTCATAAAGTAAAAGCATTGAATTCTGCCTCCTCCCTCTGGATCAGATCATGTTGCCCAATCAAATGGAAAAATATTGTTATGAGAAAGCATCTTTAGGTCTGGCCAGACATCTGGTGTAATGTCCTTGAGTCTCATGGTCTGGCTTCTTAATCTTTGAAATCTGCATTCCAAACCTCTCTCCTCCCCCCAGGTTTGTTGGCAAGCTAAGAAGCAATATTTGTCACACCAGCAAAACCACACTTCAAAACTTGAGAGGCAGACCCTCCTCAAAACTGGAAGGAAACTGGAAAACAATAAACACACATTAAGCCATTCCTCCTCATCATCTTCTTATTTCAGAAGCCCTTGATTTCTGTGGGCACTTTGCATGGAACCTATTGATTAACCTCTCTGCTCTGATATTGTGAGGTTTAATCCATGTAACTTCTTCTGTTGGGTAACCTCTCCACTGTTCTAGATACTGTAGCTTCCCCTTATGTACCCTAGAGTCTAGGATTCACTTAACCTTGCAATGCCTCTCACCCTCCACTATTATTGGTCTGGGCACTTCCTTTTCAACTGGCCTCAGCATAGACTCCTTAGCCAGCTTTAGCAAACTGCAATGAAATACTGGATACACTTTACCCAATATTCTGGGCAGTTTCAACTCTACTATAACTGGCGTAATAATTTTCACAATAGGGAAAGATCCTATGTACTTAGGGCCCAATTTCTTGCAGGGAATCCTCAATTTTAAATATTTGGTGGATAGATACATTTTATCATCTACATGGAATGACCCCTGGGGAGCTCACTTCTTGTCTGCTTGTTTCTTTTGACTCTCTGTTGGTGTGGCTAGCGCTTTCTTCATGTTACCCCATGTGCTTCTAATGGAATCTACCCATTCAGTCAACGTTACTGATGAGGGGGAAAGGGGGCATAGCCAGCCCAGTGACATGATGATTTTTCACAGGGTTCCTTGAAAATCATTCTATGCAACCGGTAAATATGTTGCAAGAACATCCTGGCCAGTTTCTGGGTGGCTGGGTGGCTGGAGCATGCTGTGAAGTGGGCCTGCTTTGAGAACAGGTCCACCATTGTCCATATTACCATATTTCCTCCACTCTTTGGAAGCTTGACTATAAAGTCCATGGCTATTTCCTCTCAGAGGCAATTCTAGATGTCCACTTGTTGGGCACTTCCATGACTATTTTGGCTTTCAATTTGAGATTGTGGGCTGTTTTTCCCCCAACTTTATATAGGAACTCATAGAAGACTGATAGATGTGTTAGCCAAAATTACTGCTGTATTGTTTGCTTGTACATCATCTATTGGCTACCCCTGCCTTAACATCTCTGCTTCATACTTCAAATCTGCTCATTCATACTAATTTGGCTCCCTTTGGCTATATATATAGATGGATGCTGCAGGTGTGATTTTCCTGCTAGTTGAATGTGATGAGACTGGGGGCTGTGGATTGGCTGGGGAAGAATGGTTAGTGATTCAGGAGGTGTTGGTGGAAATGATGGAGCTGGTGGTTTGATTGAGACTGTGCTGTAAATGTCTTGTCTTCTCTGTTGCCCAACCTATTCTCCTCAAGCCAGGGTTAGTCTTTTGCTTGGATGGTTGAGGACAGTTTTCCAGAATTTTAAGGTGCTATTTGCCCAGTAGCGAGCACATTTGAACATTATGTGAAGACCTAATTTTGCAGAAAAATCTCTAAAAGTGGAAATAAAAAGAAGACAATAACTAGCAACAAGACGTAGCAATTCAGTTGTGATGAAATGAATGTACTGTTAGAAGACCTTAAGGATGAAGTTAGGGCAGATAATCACAATGTCTATGATGTTATTGCTAGAGTTGACAATTACTTGATGGCCCATCATCAATCAATATCCTTGAAGCTTCTCAGAGATGTTGTTCCTCAGATAACTAGATGTGAGAATCTCTGGCTGAAGTTGGACATTAGGGAACAGATGACATAGCTATTACTGCACTGTCCTGTGCTTGGGGTACTGGGGAGGCAATAGAATCCCCAGGGGCATTAATTTGCCACCAGGTAACATTGAGTTTGCAGTAGCACAGGAGATTCCAATCCCTGTGAAGTCATGAAGTTATCCTAAATTTAAGAGAGCCCAATACATATCATTGGTCAGATATTACATCTGATTTTTGTGTCAGGACAATTGTGACGTGATCTGGTATTGGTGGATCTTACTACCAACCCATTGTTGTGGATAGCTTGCTCGTGTCATGTGAGTATATAACATTAGGTCCATCTGGGTAGTCCCTGGAACCAATTGGGTTCCAAAGGGAGCTTGGATTTTCCCTGAAGATCCAATGGGCAAATTACCCAAGGATTTGACTGGTAAAAATATGGAAGTGGCATTTTAGACAGGACTTGGACTTATTTTTTCTTCTCGCTTTGCATTGATTCTGGGGTGCACCTGAGTTTTCTGAGGAGCCTCAGTAGATTAAGGTAGAAATAAAGCATTACTAGAGAAAAACAAAGAGCAACATAATAAAAGCTGTGACCAGACATGATAGAAGCCAATATTCCGAACTATACAGTAGCATGGTGAGAAAAGTGGAAAAATGCCATTTATTTTTTCTGTCCTTATTGCTTCCACTGATAGACATCTGTTTATAGTACTGGGCAGGGTTGGTCAATAAGAATATTTATAGGGCTGCTGGGATGAAATGGTATGATTGCTTATACTTACTAGGGTATAACTGATTGTCATGTGCTACCATGTCTCATTAGCACTCATTGGTATCTGAACAAGCCATTGCACAGTCAAACTCCATCTTGTAGCAAGTGCTCAATTTCATGTAGGCCAAATATCCAACTTCACCTTGACTCTTAAATCCATCTGCTCTCTAGATTAGCAACAGGAGAAATAATTGTGTCTTTCCCCTCTGATGCACAGAAAAATATCTAGTGCTAAGTGGGCAGGGAAACTGCTGTTCCTTGCAATTATCAGAAGAACAATAATTCCTAATGTACTGTATCCCCTGTGGATTTCTACTCACAAAAAAATCTTCCAAGATAAAACCTGCTCTAAAAAACATGCTTTGAATTCTCCCATTGGTGGCATGCCATGTCACCTTACCTTGTCTTGCAAAGAGCCCACTCCTGGGTTTGGTGAGACTTGGCTGGCTTTAGTTTCCTTTTTGGTCTCAGCCCAAACACATATAAGGGGAAGGATGGTTGATACAGTATCAATTTACCACAAAGCCATCCAGGTGAGACAGATTGTCTCTGTTGTTCTAAAGTTCTGGTGAGATTTCAAGTGCTACCTGAAATTTAGCTTCTGCAGAAACCTTGAACTCTGATCTTGGAAGGAAAGTGAGAAGAATGACCAGGCTGCCTCTCCTCCTCCTGCTGCTGCTCTTCTGGCTCCTGCCTCCAACTTCTGCAAAGAGGATGAAAACTGTATGTTTGATGACAAGGTCTTTGCAGATTCTGGAGGACTATTACAGGGCTGGTGATCTCATTATTGGTGGGAACCTGCCCCTGGAAACCTCTGTTTTTTTCTTTGGTGGAGTAGGCTTTATTAGAGACCCATCCCAGGATCATTTACCAACTGCCTAAGTTTCATCTGGAGGGGAAAGATGTAGATAACTGTTTCCTTTCTTTTGCATTGTGGTTTTCATAATGTTTGCAATGCCCTAGTATAGTTCAAACCTTTGTCCCTTTTTCAATAAAGAACCAAAGTCATAAAATAGGCTAGAACTCTTAATCTTTCCAGAATTCTTCATCATGAAATGATAAACAACATTAAAAAATGAGGAAGTCTAACTCAACAGAAACTATGCTGGTCTAGTAAAGAAGTTGACTTAAAATGTTGATTTGGGGAGAGGTTTTTGGCATGGAATACTCAAAGAAAAGCTCAATTAGTGTGGGATACTGAGGAAACAAAACAAAATTCACTTTTTGAAACAGCAATGTTCATGAATAAAAAGCCTTCACTAAATCTCTGCTTCATTGGATCTCTTTGCTGAGCAATGCTATCCAGACCTGAAGAAGCTGCTCAAAGAGTGATTCAAATTGATAAGGGTTGTAGAGGAGCTGTAGAGAAGGGTTACAGCCACCTGAGCAAAGAGAAGGAGTGAGGGATGACAGAGGGGTATAAAATGATCTGGAATATCGACAGAAAGGCTTTTCTCCCTTCTCATGAAGCCATCCAAGTTTAACTCAAACCCAATGAAATAGGGGGATTTCTGCTCCAAAAATCTCCCTGCCAAAGCAAGGCAACCTCCACCAGTACACACAGGCTTTCCTGCACAGTAACATTGCTCAATGTTTTTTCTCACCATAGTGTCATGCCCAAGAACTACCAGCAGTTCCTGGCTTTGGTGTTTGCAGTCAGAGAGGTCAACAAGGACATGGTTCTCCTCCCCAACATCACCCTTGGCTTCCACATCTATGACAATCACAAGATTGAGAAGAGGATTTCCTTAATAAGCCTCTCCCTGCTCTCCAAACGAGGCCAAATGGTTCCAGGTTATAAATGTGACAGGCAGGGCAGTCTGCTCTCTGTCATTGGAGGTCTCAACTCCAAATCCTCAAGGCTGATGAACTCCATCTTCAGTATCTTCAAGGTCTCACAGGTAAGGGGAGCCCTCCAGATAACTTATGGAGTAGACCAACAACATCAACACACATGGAAGCCAAAGATGAAACCAAAGGTATTTTGGGGGACATACCAGGAGAATCTGATTTAGTGAATGGCATGCAATATTTTATTTGTCAAAGTATGCTTTTATATAACCCCAAAGAGACAGATGATGAGATCATTCTGAAATTCTCTACATCCCAAGAGGAATTCTTTCCTAATGTATTCTTCCAAAAAATGTATCCATCTTTTGGTGCACATTATTTTCTGTATCAGCTTGATGGTTTGTTCTATTGGCTTCTCACCTGTCACAACCAAACAAAATATGTAACTGGTGGCTCTTCCTAAGAATGGAAGGAGATTAAACTTGCCACTCAAAGAAAGTCAGCATTATTGGTGGGACAACAAAACACACAATTGTGACCCCAAAAAGCAACATCAATATTTACTTTGCCTTTGAAAAAATATTCTCATTTCCTTCAGCTGGGTGTTGGCTTTGAATTCTCTCCGGGAGACAGAACAGTTTATCCTTCTTTCTTCCGGATTAATCCGAAGGAATTTTCTCAGTATGTGAGCTTAGTCCAGCTGCTCCTGTATTTCCAGTGGAACTGGGTTGGGCTCCTGGCCCCCAAAAGTGACAATGGAGAACATTTCATCTCAACTCTGACACCAATGCTCAAGGAGAAGGAGATCTGCCTGGTCTTCACTGAAATGATCAAATACGATATTTTTACTACTACAAGGTTGAAATTACTTCATAGTTTCAAAACCTGGTCTAAAGCTGAGGTAATTGTTCTGACTGGAGACTCCTGTAGTATTACAGATTTAGTGTTGTCAATGAATGCTCATGAAGAATGGACAAAGACATCATTTTGCAAAGTTTGGATCTTAACTTCCCATTGGAAAGTAAATGTGATGGGATTGCAAAGAATATCAAGATGTATAAAATCCTTCCATGGGTCTCTGCATTTTAGGGACCACACTGGTGATGCTTTGGAATTCAGACATTTCCTCCTGTCTTTAGACCCTTTCAACCCACAAGGGGACATCTTTCTTCCACAATGGTGGGAAATGGCCTTTGACTGCAAGATTCACAAAACAGACAAAATCCCTCAAAAAGAGAAAAAACAATGTGTAGGAAATGAGAATTTACAGAACCTGCCAAATTACATTTTTGAAACAAGCATGACAGGTGAAAGTTACAACATCTACAATGCCATTCATGCTCTGGGACACGCATTACATGCAATGTTTGGATTCAGAGCCCGACCAACCATGATGAGACTTGGAAAGAGGATCTCAAATGTCCAGTCATGGCAGGTAATTTTCAGGACTTTTTATCCAATCTATAGATTCTTAGAGAGGAAACTCCCCATATGAATATTTAGAATTACTGATTAAATATCCATATGCTACCATAATCATGTTACAGATTAAATCAGCAGTTATTGGAAAAATATAATATGAATTAAATATAATGTTTGATGAGAAAAGATAGGGGGAAGAAAAGAGAAGTAAACCAAACCATTTTTCTATAAGATCCATAGAGGAAATACCTTTTTATAAAGTCTAGATATATCTTGAGAGGTTTCTTGAGTTTCAGGGAGTGACCATTCCAGAGAGGACATGTCAACCCAGAGCAAAGTAACTATCTGGGTGTGGTTGTTGAAGATGTTCAAGCGGTCAGTTAAAGTCCTACTAAATCAAGCCCCAATGAAATAACCTCCAAATCACCCCCCCAAAGGAAGTCAAATTCCACCACCACACAAAGCACACAGTAATGTTTTTCTTACTATAGTTCCACATATAATAGTTCTCAGCAGTTCCTGGCCTTGATGTTTACAGTCACAGAGGTCAACCAGGATTTGATTCTCTTCCCCAATATCACCCTTGGCTTCCACATCTATAACAATAACAAGATTGAAATAAACAATTCCTTAATCAGCCTCTCTCTTTTCTCCACATAGGGCCAAATAGTTCCTGGTTTTAAATGTTCAAGAGTCAGTTGAGATCCATTATATGCCCAACCACCTCAGTTTCCTTGGTATGTGGCCTGTAACCAACTGATAAAATGACAATTAATTTTACCCTTGGTTTATGTTTCTATGGCTTAGCATCCTTCGTCACCCCACCCCATTGGTTTAGTTTATCATTTTTGCACTTCAGCTTGTTGTGTGAAAACAGCCTCTGTCAACCTCAGCATACAGCAGGACTCAAAGTGGTCCTAATGGGCTCCTGATCTGATATTCAATAGACTTTTGTGCCTCAAAAGCTAAATAGAATAGAATAGAATTCTTTATTAGCCAAATGTGATTGGACACCAAGGAATTTGTCTTCGATGCATAAGCTCTCAGTGTACATAAAAGCTGTAAGTGATAAATCATGATCATAGTCATCGTAAAAATATATTCATCATAAATCATATGATATAACACTTAGTGATAGTCATAGGATACTAAATAAACAATCAACATAAATTATACTACGAAACTAAATAAAACAATATAAATCATAAGATACAAGCAACAAAGTTATAGTTATAAGGAGATAGATAATAGGAAAGAGTATCATAGTAATACAGCCTTACTAAATATTTTGACAATGTTCTGGGAATTAGTTGTTTAACAGAGTGATGGCATGGGGGAAAAAACTGTCCTTGTGTCTAGTTGTTCTGGTGTGCAATGCCCTATAGTGTCATCTTGAGGGTAGACGTTGAAACAATTTATGTCCAGGATGTGAGGAATCTGTCGATATTTTCACAGCCCTCTTTTTGACATGGGCAGTACACAGGTCCTCAATGGAAGGCAGGCTAGTAGCAATAGTTGTTTATGCAGTTCTAACTATTCATTGAAGTCCATGTCTGACCTTGGGCAGCCTGAGCTTTCTGAGTTGGTGCAGAAAGAACATTCTTTGTTGTGCTTTTTTGATGACTTTTTGATGTTAGGTGTCCATTTTAAGTCTTGACATATTACAGAACCTAGAAACTTGAAAGTCTCTACTGTTGATACTGTGTTGTCTAGTATTGTAAGGGGTGGTAGACTAGGAGGGTATCTCCTAAAATCTACTATCATCTCTACAGTTTTGCATGTGTTTAGTTCAAGATTTTTTCAGTCACATCACAAGGCTAGTTGTTCAACCTCCCGTCTGTATGCTGATTCATCATTGTCTTGTATGAGACCAATCACTGTTGTATCATCTGCAAACTTCAGTACTTTAACAGAGGGATCTTTTAAGATTCAGTCATTGGTATATAGAGATAAATAGAGAGAGCACACAGCCCTGGGGGGGGGGCTGTGCTAATTGTATAGGTATCTCATGTGATTTTGCCTACATTTACCTGCTGCTTCCTGTCTGTTAGAAAGCTTATGATCCAATTACAAGTGTGGTCAGACACAGCTAGCTGATTTAGTTTAGTTAAAAGAATATTTGGAATAATGGTATTGAATGCCGAGCTGAAGTCTACAATGAGGACCCTTGCATAGGTCTTTGGAGATTCAAGATGTTGTAGGTGGCAAATCCATGGCACGCATGCCAGAGGTGGCACTTGGAGCCCTCTCTGTGGGCACGGATGCTGTCACGCCAGACCCGCCTCTCCCTGTGACCCCTCCTCACCAGCAGCTCCCCTGGAGGAGAGTTGCTCCCAGGCATGGCCCCCACGGACCAGCGCAGCCAAGGACAGGGATATGACTCCGCCCTTGCACCCCATCATGCACAGATGATGCTGCAGGGTACGGGTGGAAGGCATGGCCACCATGGCACTGCAGGGCCAGCAGGTGACTCTGCTAGTGGGGGGGTTGGGTGGGGGGTTGGAGTGGGAGGACTGGGGCAGAGTGGGTGGAGCATGGCAGGGGTGGGATGGGTGGGGCTGGGGGCAGGGGCATGGCAGGGGACAGCACTCCATGTCTAAAAGGTTCGCCATCACTGTTGTAGGATGTAATGCAGAGCCAAATTAACAACATCATCTGCATATCTATTTGCTCAGTAGGCAAATTGCAGGAGGTCTAAAAGTGGATCTGTGATGGTTTTCAGGTGGGCCAGCACTAGCCTTTCAAAGGTTTTCATAACTATGGATGTCAGTGCAAACGGTCTGCAGTCATTTAGCTCCTTGATGGAGGGTTTCTTTGGCACTGGGATGATAGTAGAGCATTTGAAGCAAGAAGGAACATAACACATCTCTAGTGATTTATTAAAGATATAGGTAAAGATGGGGGCCAGTAGGTCAGCACAAGTTTTCAAGCAAGAAAGAGTTATCTTGTCTGGACCTGGTGCTTTTCCAGGCTTTTGTCTGTGAAATAGACCTTGCACATCATTTTCTCTAATCAACAGAGGTGTGGGGCCCAAAGGGATGGGGTCAGTTGTAGGAGGCTTGGCCATTGTTGGACCTCTCTGGACAAGGAAGTGACAAACCAAGACAGGTGCTTCCTTTCACAAGGTCCCATGTGGACAGACCTGGTTCTTGCATTCTTCTTTGACAGTCTTTGACTATGTGTTAGAGAATGTCAGTGGAATTTGTGACATAAATTATTTTTATCATTCCTAAAACACATTTGTCATTTACAAATGGAGCTAAAGGCAATATTTTAAAATGCATACAGTCAAGTATCACGGGAGCAAAAGCCTGCTATGAAATAGAGAGTGTGGAATTAAAATACTTATATGTAGGATCTCAAGTAGAGTTGAAGAGGCCATGATAAAATGCCCAATGATAAAGAGAAACTTTTATAGTTCTGGGGAAGGAGTTAAATTTTTGTTGCTACTCCTGATTGACCAGATATCCACCAATGGAACTCCTCTAGCTTTGCAGACATATACCCAAGTCATAAGATGATGGCTAACAAAGAATTATTGAAACCATATATTTGTCTTTCAGCCAATTTCTTAAATACCCAGAGGTGTATTTTCTTTCAGATTCTTTACTATTTGAAGGAAGTAAAATTTAACAACAGTGTTGGAGATGAAGTTTCATTCTCAGAAAATGGCCTTGGTTCTCCTCATTTTGATATTTTCAACTGGGTTTTCCTCCCCAATCAATCTTTTGTCCCCACAAAAGTTGGGAGAATAGATCCCAGGGCGCCCTTTGGCCAGGATTTCACAATTAACTCTGATGCCATTGTCTGGGCTACTAAGGTGAACCAAAAAGAAATGTTGTAAGTCCAGGGACAGATTCATTCTCCCCTGTAGATATAGAACATCCCTCTAACTTGAAAAATGGCCAGTTGAGCCAGAAAATATGGCAGTGTTTTGGTGAAAAACCTGCTTTGCATATAGCACATTTAAGGTCTGATTTGTGTCAATCCACAAATGTTCGGATTGGGAAGAACTTCTGCTTAAAACCCAGGATGCAGTTAGAAGATGCAGCAATTACCTCTGTAGACCATTCCTGTTCAGTTGCATCCTCATGACTCTTTTTTTTTCAGAAATGTTATAGCTTAATGTCACAAGTCTTCTTTTGCAGGTCAAGGTCCCAGTTCCAATCTCCAGCATCCACTGGTGGATTGGCAGTGCCACTGGCCTGAATCCCCAGGAGCTGCTCCTGGTTTCTGGTAGACAGTGTTGAACCATTTCATTTGATGACTTTCTGAACATAGGAATAAGGAGTGATGAAAGGAATTAATGAAGCATGTTCATTGGTTAGGTCATCTCAAGTATTTCTCTTTTCTATTTCAGAAGTTCCCATTTGCCAGATGTGGCATGAAAAGATGCCATGCAGGAGAGAGGAGAAATGTTCCAGAGGATGAGCCAGTTTGCTGCTACCAGTGTAATGCTTGTCCAGAAGGGACTATTTCTAATCAGAGAGGTAGAGGAGACTTCAAATATAGATCTTCCCAGTGCTTTTTTGTCATAGAATGCACCAGAACAGAGTTCCGGCGCCTTTTTTTGACAGATTTTTCAAGTTTTAAAAGTAACTTTTGAAAATTTGAAATTTGGTTGACGTGGACTTGAATCGTAATATTGAGCATAGGAGGTGAGCAACAAAATCATTAAAACAGTACATGCGAGCTGCTTGTGTGTCGAGTCCAATGCATGCATACTTCGTCCGTGCTGGTTGTGATGGCGCTGCTCAGCTTGTGATTGGTCATGTGGTCGCGTGTTGAGTGCTTACTGTGGGCAGCGACTGTTATATTTTGTTACACAACTGACATGTGTGGATGTTTGTACAGTGATTGACTACGTGCAAAAGGTAAATAATTTCTTTATTTAAAAAAATCAGTGGTGAATTGAAAATTGTTTTTTTAATTTTTAGTGTAAAAGTATGAGCCCAAATTTAAAAATGAGAAAAATTACTAATTACTCCTCAACCACTGGTCCTGCTAATAAAAAGGCCAGAATATTACCAACACAATAAAAGATTAACAAGATGTGAGTTCCGGCATCTTTTTTCTTACAAAAAAAGCACTGGATCTTCCAGGATCCAGGAATCCAGTCAGAAGATCAAAATATTTTTCATTATTTTTATAATTTTTGATAAGATTGGCATGCACTCACTTTTCAGTGGAATCCTTAAATTTGTGTATTTAGACTGTCCTTACCCCACAGGCATCCTTCCTGATCCTCAGAGACCAGAAAGAAAAAATCCATTTATATCCCTTAGATTTGACCAGAGAGAAGCAAAAAGTTTTAAATCAGCAGATTTGAAGTGCAAAAGAGAAAATTAAGACAGGGATAACCAACAGATAATGTACATGCAAATAAAACAGCAGCATTCTTGCCTCACTGACCTGTCAGTTTTCTGTGGGTTCCAATATAAAACGGGGGAAAAACAAGTGGCGACCTCAAACTGAAAGCCACATTAATCATGGTAGGTGTCCCTGAAATTATTAGATAAAGACTCTTGATTTCAGATGCAGCTCATTGTGAGCCCTGCCTAGAAGACCAATATCCCAACAAGGACAAGGAACGCTGCATTGCCAAAAAGATCCACTTCCTTGCTTATCAAGAGACCCTGGGATACACTTTAGTTTCACTCACGCTTTTTCTCTCTGTGACCACATCTGCAGTCCTGGTGATTTTCTATAAACAACATGACACACCAATCGTCAAGGCCAACAACCGAGATACATCCTACATCCTACATCCTACATCCTACATCCTCCTGGTCTCCCTCCTGCTCTGCTTCCTGTGCTCCTTCCTCTTCATTGGTCAACCAAGGAAGATCACCTGTCTCTTACAATAATCTGCCTTTGCCATTCTCTTTTCCCTTGCAGTTTCCACTGTCTTGGCAAAGACTGTCATGGTGGTTCTGGTCTTCATGGCCACCAAGCCAGGGAACAAGTCAAGGAAATTGTTAGGAAAACCACTCACTAACTCCATTGTCTTGGGCTGTCCACTCATCCAAGCACTTCTTTGTACCACCTGGGTGGTGATCTCTCCCCCATTTCCCAGCTTGGACTTCTACTCCTTGTTTGGAGAGATTATCTTGGAATGTAAGGAAGGGTCAGCTTTAATGTTTTACACTGTTCTTGTCTACCTAGGGTTTTTGGCCCTTGTCAGTTTCATGGTGGCATTTCTAGCTAGGAAATTACCTGGCAGTTTTAATGAAGCCAAGTTCATTACTTTTAGCATGCTGGTCTTTTGTAGTGTTTGGATCAGCTTCCTCCCCACCTACCTGAGCACCAAAGGGAAGTCCATGGTAGCCGTGGAGATCTTCTCCATCTTGGCCTCTGAGGAGCTCTTTTGGCTTGTATTTTTTCCCCCAAATGTTACATTATTTTACTGAGACCTGATCTGAATTGTAGAGAAAAAATGATAAGAAACAAGAATCTCTAACTAATGCAGGAATAGGCCACATTGATATTTGTGTTTGCGGCATGTTTGGAATATGATGACTTTTTTAAAAGACCTTTTTCTTTTTTGAAATGATATTTATTAGAAGTTTTACAAAGAACACAAAAACTAAAACTTTCCATTTTTTTTCTGGAATTTATAAATATGAGCCCATCTCTTCATTTGTAGAGGTATGTCTCTCACTATCCTTTTGGAGGTGAGTACCTAGTGGCTAATAAACCATGTAGTGAGCCCTAATTATTTGCTTTGGGTAGTGCATTTGGATTCCATGCTTTCTGGAGTATAACAAAGTCTAAGAAGTCATATGATGACAATTTAGCTACCCTGTGGTATAACCACCCATAAGGGCCAAATGTTTGCTGAAACAACCATAGAGGAAGGAGGATAGCCTGCAGTGTGGTGGAATCCACTCCCAAACTCTGCATTTCAGACAAATAGAATACTGGACTAAAACAAAAGGCTCTCAAAACCTGCTGAGAGAAGAAGAAGGACAAGGGTGGACACACTACCTCCATCCTGCTTCTGTCAAATGTCATCATGTAAATAGGGTCAGTGCTGTCTTCATACCCTACCCCTGGCCTGAACTCCAATAAAATGAGTTTCTTTTCAAGATTCTTTGCAACTATTGTCTGACCACTTTATCTATACTCTTTACAGGAAAGAAAATATTGGAGAAAGGGCAATAACTGTCCAGAACAATTGAGTCTAGCAATGGCCTTTGGAGGACCAGGTACTTCACTGTCTCCTCCAAAGCTAGAGGGATTATCTCATCTTGTAAAGAGGCTACACCATTGCATGGACCTAATTGCAGGTTACCTCCCAGATTGCCTTAACCATCCAGGAGGGATCTGAATCTAATAAAGAGATAGTTAAACTCACAGTTCATAGGAATTTGTCCACTTCATCAGGAATTACAAGCTCAAACTCAGTCTAGATAACTGCATAAGATAAAACCTTAAGCATTTCACTTTGACCTCCCCAGTCAAAATCTAACTCTAAACATATCTGAATGATTTTATCAATAAGGACAGAGAAATAATGGCATTTTGCCACTCTTATTACCATGATGTAGTTCTGTATATCAGGTTTTAGCATGTGTGATCAGATTTGCGCTTTGTTCCCACAATGATGCTTTAAATCTGCCTTTTAGTACTTCGTCTCCTGAAGTTGCACAATGATTTCCAGTACTTCATCTCATGAAGCTGCAGAATGATTTCCAGAGCTTGGGGCAGGAACTTAGCAGAAAAGGCGGTAGGCTTACTTTTTCAGCGGTTTTACCAGTGTATAAGGAGCAAAATGGAAAAGGCCAGTGTATAGCACAATTCAATATGTGGCTAAAGGAGTGGTGTAAAGGGGAAGGCTTTGGATATATTAGTCACGATGTCAGTAGCTGGTCCAATGAAAAAATGTACAAAAGAGATGGTTTACATCCATCAAAGAAAGGGACTGAGTTACTCGGCTATAAATTCACATATTTTCTGGAGGAATATTTAAACTAAACAGCAGGGACAGTGAGTTAATTGATACACAACATCGCTGTCCCCGGCAATCTAAAAAATATAGGGCTATCAGTGCATGTAACATAGATGTGTGTGTGGACAAGAATATCAACCTTGCTATCAAGCAAAATGAAGCTTTTAATAGCGAGTGCCACACAAAGTGCACTAACCAAATAGGTGGTAAGACAATAGGGGAACTCAGGCATCACACAGGTTATGTAGAAAGTAAACACAGGGTCAGTCATAAAGGACTCAAATATCTATACACCAATGCACAGAGTATGAACAGCAAACAGAGTGAACTAGAAATTCAGGTTAATGAGGGCAGATATGATATTGTTGCCATTACGGAAACATGGTGGGATGAAACCCACAAATGGAACGCACAGCTAGAGGGATTTAAATTATTTAAAAGAAACAGACCAAATAAAAGAGGAAGTGGAGTTGCTTTCTATATAAGAAATAACTACATCTCTACAGAAATAGAGCAAAACAATGATGAAAACTGTCTTGAATGCATTTGGGTCAATATAAAAGGGAGAAAAAATGACATTGCCATAGGTGTATACTATAGGCCACCCACCCAAACAGGAAATAGATGAACCTTTTGCTAGTCAGCTAACTAAGGTATGTAGGAAGCACATCACAATAATAATGGGGGACTTTAACTACCCTGATATCAACTGAGAGACAAACTCTGCACCAAGTGGAAGATCAAACAGATTCCTGACAAACCTAGCAGACAACTTTGTCTCCCAAAAAGTAGAGACGGGAACTAGGGGATTAGCCATTTTGGATCTAATTCTCACTAACAGAGATGAAATGATAGAAGGTGTTGAAGCCATAGGAACCTTGGGAGGTAGTGATCATGCAATATTGGAATTCAACATTATGGAACCACAAGCAATAGAACACATTCAAACTAGAGTCTTGGACTTCAAGAGAGCTAATTTCAATAAACCTAGAGAGGGATTGGGAAGGATTCCATGGATGACAATCCTCAAGGGGAAAACAACTCAAGAATCTTGGGAAATTTTGAAAAGTTAGATAATAAAAGCCCAGTCTAGCACAATACCAACAAAGAGGAAAAATAACAGCTCTCAAAAGAAACCAACATGGCTGCATAAAGAACTCTCTGATAAATTGAAAGATAAAAAGGACAAGTATAGAAAGTAGAAAGAGGGGTGCATAACTAAGTCAGAATATCAGCAAATAGCCCGAGCCTGCAAAGATGAAGTGAGGAAAGCTAAGGCTCATAATGAACTAAGGCTTGTGACCAAAGTCAAAAATAACAAAAAAAGCTTCTTTCAACATGTAAAAAACAAGAAAAAAGTGAAGGAAATGATTGGTCCATTAGTGGGTGAAAGTGGCAAGAAGTTGACAATCAACAGGGAGAAAGCAGAACTATTTAATTAAACAATGCCTACAATACCTTGGTAAGGCCACACTTGGAATACTGTATCCAGTTTTGGTCACCACGATGTAAAAAAGATGTTGAGACTCTAGAAAGAGTACAGAGAAGAGCAACAAAGATGATTAGGGGACTGGAGGTTAAAACATATAAGGAAAGGTTGGTGGAATTGGGTATGTCTAGTTTAATGAAGAGAAGGATGAGGGGGGACATGATAGCAGTGTTCCAATATCTCAGGGGCTGCCACAGAGAAGAGGGAGTCAAGCTATTTTCCAAAGCGCCTGAAGGCAGGACAAGAAGCAATGGATGGAAACTAATCAAGGAGAGAAGCAACCTAGAACTAAGGAGAAACTTCCTGACAGTTAGAACAATTAACCAGTGGAACAGCCTGCCCTCAGAAGCGGCAGAGGGAGATGATGATGATGATGATGATGATGATGATGATGATGATGATGATGATGATGATGATTGTTGTTGTTGTTGTTATTTCCTCAGAAAATCGAGCTGCACCCCAGAATCAGTGCAGAGGGAGAAGAAAAATTAAATCCAAGGCCTGTCTAATACTCCTACTCCAGGCTTCTACCAGTCAAGATTTTTCTTAATTTGCCCACTGTATCCTCAGGGGAACTCCAAGCTCCCTCTGTAACCCAGTTGGGTTCATAGGTCCACTGGGTGGAGCCAATGTTATATACTCTACCTTCCCACATGACACCAACAAGCTGGAAGATAATCAGAGAGCAATCTATCCACAGCAAAATATTGGTAATATGATCCACCAATACCAGATCAGGTCACAATCGTCCTGACACAGAAATCAGATATAATATCTGACCAATGGTATGCACCAGGCCCTCTTAATTTTTAGATAACTTCATGATTACCAGAGAGATCAGAATCTCCTGAACTACTAAATTTCATTTTTTATGTGTGCCATTGTGCCCACAATATAAAAATGACAATAAAGGTTATTTATCTTTATTTATCTTACCCCAGACTCAGCATTGCCTGGTGGCAAATTAAAGTCCCTGAAGTCTTCATTGCCAGCCCATCAATGGAATCCAGCACCTCAAGCAGAGAGCAGTGAAGTAATAGCTATCTCATCTGTTCTCTAATGCCCAACTTCAGCCAGAGATTCTCACATCCAGTTATCTGATAAACAACACCTCTGAGAGCCTTCAATGATATTGACTAATGATGTGTCATCAAGTCATTGTCAGCTCTAGGAACAACACACATAGACTTTCTCCATGATGATCTGCTTCTAACTTCATTCTTTTTTTTAAATAATATTTTATTGGTTTTCCAGTTTTACATTTGAGTATTTGGAAGGCAACGTGGTGATTGGGTTAATCAATAGTTCAATAACAAAATCTTTAGTACATATCTCAGGTTACATCATCAAATGTTTCTTCTCTGTTTCCCTTAACATTTGCTATATCATATTTAAGCTAGTAAATTTATAATTGTACCAAACTCAGTGAAAACCTCACTATCACATTTATCAATACATTTTTGCTTATATATATCTTAATAGATCTTCATAAACTATCCATATCCTGTTATTAAGTTTTACCTAATGTTTAGTTTTTAATTACAGTACTCCAATTTAACCTTTAATATCCATAGTATTTGACTTTCAGGTATCCCAAATTTCCTTTGTCTCACTTCATAAAAATTATAATGTCTAAAATACACATATTACTTACTTAAATATATTCTTATTCTATTTTGTAAACATTTTCTATTTCTCACCCTAGTACATCATCACCTTAATAATAGAGTATCCTTTGTTAGCTCAAGTCCATCATCTATATTATCTGGACTAATCAATGGTTCAAACCTATTTCCTAATAGTTAGTTTTCTTTTCCCTTGTAAGTCTAAGTCCACAGTATTAAACAGATTAATCCCTTATTTTTTACTATTTTCCAACTATTTTAAATCTAATAATCAAATTTCCCCTTGCCTCAAAATCTCCCTTTAGCGCACTGGTTGACAATTTAGGATCCTCTCTAATAAATCAAAAGACCCCAGTTTTGCAACCTAATTCTGGCTTTCTTCTTTTGCCAACCAGGCTTCCATACCAATGCTTTTAAATCATCGAATATATCTCCCTTCATTCTTGTATATGTTACTTGAATTAAAGGAGACCATCTAGTTGCCAATTTTCTGGAAGAACTGGCCCATTTATAATCATTAAGTTGTCGCCCTGGTGGCCCAGATCCCCATATTTGCTCCGGTATAGTTGTCTTCAATTCGATCTGGTCTTCTTCTTTCTCAGATTTCTTCTGGTTTGTGTAGAAAGTAATTTCCATTTTTAAAGTTGTTTAAAATCACCTGGATTTTCGGTGAAATGTACTTGTTGGTCTTTGAAGCTCTCTGTCTTGGTATTCACTCCTTCCACTTCTGTTGTTTTTTGGACTGTTGGTTCTTTAGTTGCAATCAAGATTTTGCTTTGTACATCTGGGCTGGCCCCTTGGTCTTTCAGAATAGATCTCATTGTCTTGCTGGCTGTAAGAATAGTTTCAAGTATAGATTTTAGCATAGCCAAGAATTTTTGCTGGCCCTCCTCCATTTCTGATGTAGTTGTAGATGGTCTTTCTAGTGAAGGCTGTTTATTAAACAAGAGTCAGTAAATGTTCACCTCCACAGTTCCTAGAGACCAATCTCACTGCCCAGCTGCTCTCTCAGGGTTTAATCTCTCATAGATAATACCAAGGTCAGGTCTGAACTGTGAGTAAGTCTCTTTGTCAGAAATAATATATTGCTGTACCAAGCTTTGCCAAAAGATGTCCCCGATAGCATTTAAAGTCTTTTTCAGATCCCGGGATAAGTTTGGAATTTGGGGATCCAAAAAGTTCCTATTCTTAATAATAATAATAATAATAATAATAATAATAATAATAGTAATAATAATAATAATAATAATAATAATAATAATAATAATAATAATAATAATAATAATAATAATAATAATAATAATAATAATAATAATAATAATAATAATAATAATAATAATAATAATAATAATAATAATAATAATAATAATAATAAGTTGGAAGTGACCTTGGAGGTCATCAAGTCCAACCCCTGCTCAGGCAGTACCCCTATACCATTTCGGACAAATGGCTGTCCAGTTTCTTCTTAAAAACTTCCAGTGTTGGAGCATTCACCACTTCTGGAGGCAGGTTGTTCCACTGGTTAATTGTTCTAACTGTCAGGAAGTTTCTCCTTAGTTCTAGGTTGCTTCTCTCCTTGATTAGTTTCCATCCGTTGCTTCTTGTCCTGCCTTCAGGCGCTTTGGAAAATAGCTTGACTCCCTCTTCTCTGTGGCAGCCCCTGAGATATTGGAACACTGCTATCATGTCCCCCCTCATTTCTCTTCATTAAACTAGACATACCCAATTCCACCAACCTTTCCTTATATGTTTTAACCTCCAGTCCCCTAATCATCTTTGTTGCTCTTCTCTGTACTCTTTCTAGAGTCTCAACATCTTTTTACATCGTGGTGACCAAAACTGGATGCAGTATTCCAAGTGTGGCCTTACCAAGGCATTGTAGAGTGGTATTAATACTTCGCGTGATCTTGATTCTATCCCTCTGTTAATGCAGCCTAGCACTGTGTTGGCTTTTTTGGCAGCTGCAGCATATTGCTGGCTCATATTTAAATGATTGTCCACTAGGACTCCGAGATCTCTCTCACAGTTACTACTATTGAGCAAGGTGCCCCCTACTATATCTATACATTTGGTTTTTCTTGCCTAAATGTAGAACCTTACTTTTTTCACCATTGAATTTCATTTTGTTAGATAGCGCCCAGTGTTCAAGTCTGTCCAGATCCTCCTGTATCCTAAGCCTGTCTTCTGGAGTGTTGGCTATTCCTGCCAGCTTGGTGTCATCTGCAAATTCCCCATCTATCCCCTCATCCAAATCATTGATGAAGATGTTGAAGAGCACTGGGCCCAGAACAGAGCCCTGGGGCACCCCACTACACACTTCCCTCCATGTAGATGTGGTTCCATTGAGGACCACACGCTGAGTCAGCCACCTATGGATCCATCTGGTGGTGATGCTGTCTAACCCGCATTTTTCTATCTTATCAAGTAGTAGGTTGTGATCTACTTTGTCAAATGCCTTACTGAAGTCCCAGTAAATTATATCCACAGCATTCCTCTGGTCCACTAATTTTGTCAGAATGCAATAAGGTTTGTCTGGCATGATCTGTTTTTGACAAACCCGTGTTGGCTTTTAGTAATGACTTGGTTTGCCTGTAGGTGTTCGCTGATTCGTTGTTTGATTATCTTTTCAAGAATCTTCCCAGGTATTGAGGTCAGGCTGATAGGTCTGTAGTTTCCTGGATCCATTTTTTCCGCTTTTTTGAAGATGGGAACTACATCAGCTCTTTTCCAGTCCTCTGGTAGTTCCCCAGTGCTCCAGGATCTTTGAAAAATATAGTTCAGTGGTTCTGAGATCACATCTGCCAGTTCCTTGAGAACCTTGGGATGTAATCCATCTGGTCCTGGTGATTTGAACTCGTCTAGGCTGGACAGGTGCTCACTTACCATTTTCTTGCCTATCTTAACTTGTCTTTCTATTCTGTTTTTTATGGCACTATTTTTGATAGGTTGGTCTGCTTTTTCCCTTTGTGTAAAGACAGATGCGAAAAACGAGTTAAATAGTTCTGCTTTCTCCCTGTTGCTTGTCACCTTCTTGCCACTTTCACCCACTAATGGACCAATCGTTTCCTTCACTTTTTTCTTGTTTTTTACATGTTGAAAGAAGCTTTTTTTTTGTTATTTTTGACTTTAGTCGCAAGCCTTAGTTCATTTTGAGCCTTAGCTTTCCTCACTTCATCTTTGCAGGCTCAGGCTATTTGCTGATATTCTGACTTAGTTATGTGTCCCTCTTTCCACTTTCTACACTTGTCCTTTTTATCTTTCAATTTATCAGAGAGTTCCTTGTGCAGCCTTGCTGGTTTCTTTTGAGAGCTGTTATTTTTCCTCTTTGTTGGTATTGTGCTAGACTGGGCTTTTATTATCTCGCTTTTCAAAATTTCCCAAGCATCTTGTGTTGTTTTCCCCTGGAGGATTCTCATCCATGGAATCCTTCCCAAACCCTCTCTAGGTTTATCGAAATTAGCTCTCTTGAAGTCCAAGACTCTAGTTTGACTGTGTTCTAGTGCTTGTGCTTCCATAATGTTGAATTCCAATATTGCATGATCACTTCCTCCCAAGGTTCCTATGGCTTCAACACCTTTTATCATTTCATCTCTGTTAGTGAGAATTAGATCCAAAATGGCTAATCCCCTAGTTCCCTTCTCTACTTTTTGGGAGACAAAGTTGTCTGCTAGGTTTGTCAGGAATCTGTTTGATCTTCCACTTGGTGCAGAGTTTGTCTCCCAGTTGATGTCAGGGTAGTTAAAGTTCCCCATTACTATTGTGATGTGCTTCCTACATACCTTAGTTAGCTGACTAGCAAAAAGTTCATCTATTTCCTCTGTTTGGTTGGGTGGCCTATAGTATACACCTATGGCAATGTCATTCCCCCCCCTTTTATATTGACCCAAATGCATTCAAAACAGTTTTCATCATTGTTGTGCTCTATTTCTGTAGAGATGTAGTTGTTTCTTATATAGAGAGCAACTCCACTTCCTCTTTTATTTGGTCTGTTTCTTTTAAATAATTTAAATCCCTCTAGCTGTGTGTTCCATTTGTGGGTTTCATCCCACCATGTTTCTGTAATGGCAACAATATCATATCTGCCCTCATTAACCTGAATTTCTAGTTCACCCTGTTTGCTGTTCATACTCTGTGCATTGGTGTATAGACATTTGAGTCCTTTATGACCGGACCTGTGTTTACTTTCTACATAACCTGTGTGGTGCCTGAGTTCCCCTATTGTCTTACCACCTGTTTGGTTAGCGCACTTTGTGTGGCACTCGCTGTTAGAAACTTGATTTTGCTTGACAGCAAGGTTGATGTTCTTGTCCACACACACATCTATGTTACATGCACTGCTAGCCCTATAATTTTTAGATTTCCGGGGACAGGGATGTTCTGTATCAATTAGCTCACTGTCCCCGCTGTTTAGTTTAAATATTCCTCCAGAAAATCTGTGAATTTATAGCCGAGTAACTCAGTTCCTTTCTCTGATGGATGCAAACCATCTCTTTTGTACATTTTTTCATTGGACCAGGTGCTGACATCATGACTAATATATCCAAAGCCTTCCCCTTTACTCCACTCCTTTAGCCACATTGTACTATACGCTGGCCTTTTCCATTTTGCTCCTTATGCACTGGTAGAACCTCTGAAAAAATAAGCCTACAGCCTATTCTGCTAAGTTCCTGTCCCAGGCTCTGGAAATCATTCTGCACAGAGAGTACATCTTTTTGAGACAGATTGTTTGTGCCAAGATGTACAATAGCCTCCACATCACAGTCCTTGCTTGCATTCTTGATTATTTTACAAATACGCTTCTTGTCCCTACTGGCAGTAGCACCTGGAAGACACCTGACCTCTTTCAAAACCTCTGTGTCCTTTCCTAAATTTACATCCCTTATAATTGAATCACCAACCAGAAGGTGGCTTCTCTTTTTGGGTGCCTTTCTGTTCTTGCATGACTGATGTGTAATATCTAATTCGCACTTCTCCCTGTCGAAAATAAGTTCTTCATCTTGGACCAAGATCCCCTGCTTATTTGAGTTATCATCACAAATACTTTTACCTGTCTCCTTACTGGGACCTGCTATTTTATTCTATTTGCAAAAAAGAATTTAAATTGGATAAGAACTTAACTTCATTCTTTTTTTTTCCAACAAGTTTTATTGGTATTTTTAGTTTTACATCAATGTGCTTTAGGAATCTCCGTGGAGATAGGGTGATCAATCATCCAAAAAAAAGCAATATAATCAAACATCGATAATTCAATAATTCCTTAACATTACTTCTCTGTTTCCCTCAAGCTAAAACCTAATATTAATACATATCTAGATAAAATTCAATCATTATATATATATATAAAAATGTCGCTAGTAATTCACATATCCATCAAAATCCTGTTTTTAGGTTGAACTATTTTAAAACCATTTTACATTTTAGCCTAAAATAAACACATAAATTACATTTTGGGTCCCTCAATTTCCCATAAAACAATAACAATTTCTAAAACACATATATAGTATAACTATTATATTTTAATACTTCTCTCTTATATTCTATCAAATATATATTTTATAAGTCAATCCAAATCTCTAAAAGTTCCTCAATTCTTTTAACCTAGTTAGATTAATGCATTTCTAGTTAACATTCAATCAATGTAAATAAAAATAACAGTAATATTTCACTAATATCAGTCCAACTCCTTTTAAATTTAAGCTTTCCAATTTTCCATATTGCCATTCCAGACCATAATCAAATCAATTCTCTAAAAGCCTTTTTAACCCATCAGATAAAATTTTAGCACTCATTTTTAAACCTAATTCTAGCTTTCTTTTTGTGCCAAACAGGTTTCCACAATAGGGCCTCTAACTCCTCACATTGTACTGCTTGGCTATACACATTTTTCCACAATTGAGTCTGGTCGTAGTCCTCTTCTCTTTTTTCCAGTGTTGTCTGCATTATGTAATCAGTCTTAATCAGTATGTTAATTATTCGTTGTTTATTCATATTGTCAGCATTAATGTCTCGTATTTGGAAGTCAATTCCTATTGCTTTTAAGATTATAAATGTTTTGTTGAAATCTGCCTTTGAGCATCAAAATTTTCCATCATTTGTGTATGAGGTGTAGCATCTTCCTCTTCAATAGGTTGTAAATATATTTCCTCCATCTCGTTAAGTTGTGCATCTGGTTGTGTGTCATGATCAGTCATACTTTGAGATTCAATGTTTAACTCTGGAACATTGTCTTTCCTGTGCTTTCTAAAATGTTCTTTTAGTTCCTCTTTCATTTCCATTTTTTTTTCTAGTATCAGTCCATAATCAAGCTGTGGGTAAGATTCCATTTCAATAATAGAGTGGTCTTTGTTTTTTAGTGAAAATTCAGCTTAAAAGGTAGATTGCAATATTATAAAATATAACATCCAACAGAAATGGAAAAACAAAACAAAAAATCAAGCCCAACAAAAAGATACAGGCAGCAAAAGTCAAAGTCAGTGTTGTAAATGTCTAATTTGTAATCCAAAATAGTAGTAGAAGAAGATGCCTTAAAAGTCAGTTGTTAGGAATTTCTGGGCATCATGCCAAGTTCAAGACAAAGTAAAAGTTCAGCTTAAGATAGCTACTTTGTAGCAAAGCCCTTGGGCTGGTTTCACTCGGATAGGAATGTCTGGGCTTCACGCCAAGTTCAGCACAGCTTAAACTGGATACTTTGTTGCCACCCAATCCACGTGATTCCGCCCCGAGAGCCAAAAACATTTTTTTTTTGTTTAAAAAATAAACAGTAATGTTCAGAAGGGGGGGAGGAAAAAGAAAACACTCCACCCCCTCCCTAAAGGCTTCCACTTGAGCTAAAGACATACAGGCAAAGAGAAAGAGTCACAGTAAGGATTTTTTTTTTCAAGATCCCCGAAATCCAACAGCTCAGAAAGACAATAAAAATTCATTATTTTTCACGTTTTCCCAAGTATCTGAACGCTGCTTTCTTAGAGTAGGGAAGTAGTTTCTAAAAGCTTTTGACAGGAAAGTAAATAAGGTATCAAGAGGGAAGGAAAGGTCTCACCCGGATCATCCACGGTGGTTCTTTTCGCTTAGATGTTGCTGTGACGTTCGGCTGGAACAGCTAAGTGATTGGCCATGTTACTGGCCGATCTTTTCCCCGTCGGCCCAAAGGTGATTTCTCGGACCGCAGAGGGAGCTGCCGCTCCCTCTGTGATCAACGAGTGTCCTCCTCCATGGCGGTCGCCCCTCCAGGGTGACTTTCAACCCTATACAGGGTCTACCGGTGGGGGAAAACCAGCCGGCAAAGAGAACAAGCTCTTTGCACGATCGCGAGCACTGTAACTGGAACTGGAAGTCCGAACTTAACTTCATTCTTAAGGTCTACAGTATGCCCATTTCACTGTAACTGAGTTGATCTGCCTTGTTCCTGGTCATCCTCTTCTTCTCCATTCTTCCACCTTTAGAGTTTTCTCTAGAGATCTAATGCTTCATATAATGTGTTCAAAGTAGGATAGGTCTTCACCCACAAATAGCCAACTGTTTTCACCCATCCAGGCAAAACACTAGCCCTGGTTTGAGGGTTGAGAGTGGGTTGGGCAACACAGAAGACAAGAAGTCTTCAGCAGAGTGTCTAGCTCTACTGCTTCCCCCAACACCTCTCTGATCACTAACCATCCCTCCCTAGCCAATTCACAGCCACCAGTCTCATCATGTTCAACTGCTAGGGAAATCATAACTGCAACAAACCACCGTGTTTGGCATCCCAAGCTCACTGCCACCCTTTGTGAGGATTCTGCTTCTAGTAATTTATTTATCAGATTCATTCATTGATCAGATTAATATAGCCCCTATCTCAGACATGCTCTTGATAGAACACTGAAAATGTTCTCACCTTGGGGAGAATGTTGTTCCAAACGGTGGGGTCCATGGCAGAAAAGGCCTGCCTCCTGGGTCCCATCAGATGGAACTCTCTAGCAGACAAGACTTGGAACATGCCCCTTCTGCTAGGCTTGATGGGACAGGTAAATGTAATTAGGGAGAGGAACTCCCTCAAATGACCTGGGCCTATCTGTGTAGAGCATTAATGCCAATGCTCCTGTATTGGTACTAGTGGAAGCTTCTGGATGTTCTTCAATGGCAAGTGCATTATAATACTCCATTCAGGAGGTGATTAGGGCATGAATAATCTAGGAATGGATACAGATGGCATAGAAAAGTGCTGCAAAGGCCCACCAAGCCACAACTGCCACCTATTCTTTGGGCAATAGTTGTGAATCCAGAAGGATTTCTGGTGAACATGACTGACTGACTGACGAAAAGCTCAGGGAGGGCTCCTTGGGGTTCCCTGAAGGGGTTTTCTCGGGACTGTCATTTTTCAACTTACTAACGGAAGGACATAGCATTCTTTTAGTTTTTATGACTCTCCTGGGTTAGGGAGAGTCCTAGAATCACCCAGTGGTGGGATTCAAATATGTGAACAACCAGTTCTCTGTGTGGATGCCACTTCTGGAAGTCCATTCTGAGCCTGGGAAACAAAAAAATAACTACCGGTTCTGCTGAACTGGTGCAAACTGGCTCAATCCTGCCACTGGAATCACCCCACAAGATCCTTCATACAGCAATGATCTGCACAGTAGCTTCAGGAGTTCTGCTTTGGAGTATGTGGTGAGCTGTTCAACTGTTCAACAATCACTTCTTTGTTTAAAAAAAACAGCTATTTTGAAATTTATTTTTCAAATGAACAATAAATTGTACCTTTCATTTCTTAATCACTTTTAGGGATTATTATCTTTATTAAGTTAAGGAGGCTCTCTTTAGCCACAGATTGTTATTTCTTTTTTGAGGACTTTATTATTGTTAAACAACAAGGAAGAAGCTTGCTGAAGCAAAGTAAAATCAGTTAGTGTGGAGTATCTTTCTTTTAACTTTGATGGAGAAAAAAGAGTAAAGGTTTTGGTTTTATTTTACTATTTTTAAGTAATTTGTAGCTTGGCTTGCTTTGCTGTGGGTAGCTAAAACATTCCATTTTTTATGAATTCTCATTGGCCAACAATTGTTAAGTGATTATAAACAATCTACTCTTTGACCACAAGAGAGAGTTAAGAAGATGGAGCGTGGATTTGAGCAAATTATTAGAGGTGTACTTGAAAAATACTTAAATAAAACCCTTCACTTTATAGATCAATTATGTTCTAAGGATGTTATCAAAACTACTCAAACTTCTTCAGAAATGCAATTATGTGTAGAGTGTTACCAAACCACTGACACAATTTCACAGGTTGCTGACAATGAAAGGACCCAATTGCAATGTTGGAATTCAAATCTGACACCAATATTTATTATGATGATGGTTTAAATATAAACCTCCCAGCACAATTGAAAGAAGAGTTCAAAGAAAATCTATAACTTTTAAGAGAACAAGTTTGGGACTTTTTCTTCATGGATACTACAAAGTGGAGAATTCCTTGAGAAAAAGAGAAGTCTTATCCAAATAACTGAGACTTCCTGCCTCGTCTTACCACCCTTGAGGTGGCACCATGGTCCTCAATATCATTCTGTTTAACAAACTGAAGCTTTACAAAGACCTTCTAAGCCATAAGTAATATTTGCTCCTTGAGCAGGAGATTAATGCCCAGGAAGACCCCCAGATCCTTCAGCATGGCAGTGCAATGTCATGCAAGGACCAAAGATAGATAGTCCTGTTGGGAAAAAAAATCTTCATCAGGCTCCAGTCCAAACAAGGAATAAACAAACATGGAGACTGCATTAGAAAGAAGGTTGTAGTTTATTGAAGAGGAGAACCAGAAAAGAAAGTTGGCTCTTGGTAAACTGACCATAAATAGTAGGGAGTGGGTTTTTATACCTTCTTGGGCTTTTGTTTGGAGTTGTTCCTGTGGCATGAACTTTGACCTGAGTCTGAGTGTGCCTTTCTGGTATTCTGATGATGGTGGGTTAATCCTATTATGTCCCAAAGGTCATATCCTGCTTCCCTGGGGCTGTGGCTGATGACTGTTGGATTTTTTGGTGTGAGGGTGTTATGGTTCCAAAGGAAGATTGCCTTTAATGAGAAATGTTGATTCTAGGGATCTTTCTTTCTAATCCCAGCTTCCTGACTCCAATCTTTCTGACAAGATTATCATATCTGCATTTCTGCAGACCTGGTTTCTGTTTGGGGCAGAGAGACTTGGAGGTGGTGGTGGTTGGTTTCTGCCTTTAAGATCCTTTGGGGAAATATATTCTGCCTTTTTAATATTTCCCAAAATATTTCTTTCTCTGGATTCTTCCCACAGTCTCCCCTTTGTGCCATAAGAGTGTGAGTGACACACTTTTACTGGCACAAGATTAAAAATTGATCTGGTCAGGGATATTTGATGGGCGCTTCTATGGGGGTTCAGGATGTGGGGAAACAAGCTTTTAAACTGTTAATGCAGGAAAGGGAAGACACTAATAGAGGCAGGAGAGAAGGATCCCTGCAGTGGCTCCCAAAAGGGGAGCTTCCAACCCATGGAGTTCTAAAAGTCAGGGCAAAAGTTCTTTTAGGTGGAAAATAAATCTATAGTGTCCAATATTCTGTGCCAATTATTTTCAAATGTTGGATGTCACTTTGAGCTTCCAGTCAGGTTGCACATTTCCCCAAAATTCTTCACAGCCATGTTTTTCCTTAGTACATAACCACTGGCTACCCATTTTCAAGGGTTGCTTACTGAACCTGCCTTAGCTCTTAGTTCAGTGCATCCAGGTTTGTGATGTCCAATTTTGGCTAGCCAGTATGCAAGCCAGGCTATTAAATTTTCTTAAATTGCACATAGCAAGCCCTAGGACTACCACTGCAATATATCCAGGGCTTGGGTTTGGAGATCTCTTTCCTGCTACCTCCTCAGTGAGAGCATATGAATTGCAAATCACCTGAGGAGGTATGGTTCCCTCCCCCTTGGAATTTACAGGGAGGTGTGCATGCAAAGCTTTAGTGACACAGGGCAAGAATAAGGCTGGAGCTTTACTGAAGGTTGGTGAAGGGGATAGATTCAGTGTGATTCTGAATGGTGTGTGTGCATGCAGCTACTTCTACAAAACAGGCAATACAAGTATCCTGGACAAATTTTCCTTCCCATCAGACAGAAGTCCAAGGTGTTCAGTACTTGCTGTGCCAACTATTCTCAAATGCCATCCCTCCATGAATCCATTCAACTGCTTAATTACAACACAAATGGGGCAAGAAAGAAAACCTTATAATGAGTTTCTGCCCTCCCCCATAGTCTTTCCCAGTTGTCTTCTGAGGCTTCATGTGGGGGCCAATGGCTCCAGGACTCCTTCCTTCCTCTGAAGCTTTCACAGGCATCTGGGGGGGGGGGATGGTAGGACTTGGGAAGATCTGTTCCACTCTGGTTGCATGGTGGCTTTCTAGTGGATGGCTGGATTCAAATCCAATTCCATGGCTCAAATGAATGGAGGTAGCGTCTGGGTCGGTGTGCTCTGCTTCCAAAAGGTTACTGAGTCATCTGTGCAGGGCTGAAAGACATGAGAACAAGATCCCCTCCCCCCTTTCTGGGTGGACTGTCCCAGGAGAGGCAGACAAAGGCATGGAGAACAGAGGATAAGAAAAGGAGAAGTAGAATTGGGGGGGGGTAGCTTGCAGATAGAGTTTGAAAAGGCATTAATACTGCAGATGTTAAAGAAACAGATAAGACTAGTTACAACAAAATGGGTACACCACGGATGAGGATAAAAGAGAGGCTGGATTCTGGTAAGAGAACAAAAAATGAAAGGTCTCACTTCTGGAATTGAACATTTGCAACATGTTAAAGAGGACTTAAGGACTTGCAACTTGAAAATGCTGGGCAGCTTGAGAATGCTGAAAGCTCCAAATAATTTTAAAAGCCTAATATTTTAAGGTGTGCAATTTGCCAGGGGCAGTAGAGTCTACCTTTTATATCTGTTTTCAAAATATTTAAACATCATGACAGCATTTTGCCCAGCATTACCAATGCAAAATTTAGATAAAAATACTACATTAGAGACTGAAAATAAATGCTTATGTGTTCCAGGATTAGTTCCATAGTAGTTTCGCTGATTAGTGATAGGATAAGAAAAGTAACTTAAGAAGAAGATTATTTTCCTACACAAGCAAACTTGAGCTCATGAGGCTCTTGTAGCTAGACACACCTCATGTTTCAGGAAAAGGATAGACAAATAAAACCCATTTACAACATATACAGAAAATGCAAGAGTGAAACTTTTCCAGCAGATGAACTTAAAACATTCCCTCCTGATAACTTTTGGCTGTTCTTAAAAGTGCAGAGAGAGAGAAAAAAAGAACACATTTCTCTTCAACCTGTTTGCTGGCTAAACAAACAGGATGAGAGTATTTTCCTTTTGGTGGCTTATTTTAACAGAATTTCTAGCAGAATTTTAAAATTTTAAAATTCTAGAGATTAGAGACACCCAGCAATTAACATTTACCTCAAGGACACAAAAAGACTTTGACACACATACACACACAAAGACAAAGAGAAAAGGAGAGGAAAACAGAACATTCAGTTTTCATGCCCTGGTCATTCCTACTATTAATCTCAGTTAAATCAAAGTAGGGAAGGCAAAAATCTGAAACATATCATGTGGTTGCATAGAAAGAGAGAGGGGGGGGAGAGGGGGGGAGCACTATTCCTACATCTTATTTTCCTTTTCAAGTACCTTTATTTAGCCAAATTGGTTTCCCAGCAAAGGCCTGAGCAAAGACCACTCTTTACATAATTGGCGTGCATGCTTCTTTTTCATTCCTGCCTGGATGGGTAACCTTTTTTTAGATCCCAGGCTTTTTGCAGTCTCCCTAAAGGAGACATTGGAATCAAAGATTCCCATATTTTCAGGCAAGACTCTGACCCATTCACCTGCAGTGAGTCTTTTTCTCTACTCTCCTGCATCCCCAGAGTGACTCTTTCCTGGAGTCCCCTGTTCTGGAAAGACAATCTTTCAGCCCTTGCCCCTTGGCAAAGCGACTTTTGAAGCTGCCCTAGCCCCTTGGCAAGGTGACTTTTGAAGCCACCCTAGCCCCTTGTCCCAGTTTCAGACCACAAAGGGATCTGGGAGGGCTCTGACTTCCTTTTCACAGAGTATGAGGGTCCCTCCTAGAATAGTGGATTTTTTCTCAGAGACCTTAGCAGTTGCTCAAGTACAAATCCCCACTCATTCACTTATTCCATTCCATTTTCACACAGCCTTTCCCTTTTCCCTAACAAAAGGTCCTGCACTCTGGCCAGTGGTGGGGTTCAGATATGTGAACAACCGGTTCTCTGTGTAGATGCCACTTCCGGAAGTCTATTCTGGGCCTGGGCAACAAAAAATTAGCTACCGGTTCTGCCAAAGTAGTGCGAACTGGCTGAATCCCACCACTGGCTCTGGCCAAACCCCCACGTTTTCAGAGTCTGTTGGTTGAACAGATCCTTTCTGCAGTTAGGAAAGGCCAGATGGAGCAAAATCCAACTGTGACTGGGAAAAGGGTCTTCTCACTCTCTCTCACACACACACGGACATACACACATTACTTTTGCTCCCCTGGGCTTTAAAAGTTAAAATTTAGAGGTACCCACATTCTTTCCAAAGCAGCCCTTGAGCTCAAACTCAAAACTCCCTTTACTATCCTTGCTCCACATGGGCAGGGCCTGGGAAACCCATCCACAGACACAAGGGGTCTACTGCCAGCAAGATGGGGCTTGCCAGTCTCAGTCCATTGGAGAGGTTAGCTTGGAGTCCCATGCTGTGTGCCAAATTGTTGGAAGGAAAATCTTCATCAAGGTCCAGTCCAAGCCGGGAATAAACAAACATGGAGACTGCTTTAAAAAGAAGGTTGTAGTTTATTGAAGAGTAGAACCATACAGAAAGATGGCTCTGAAAAAACTGACCACATGTAGTAGGGAATAGGTTTTATATCTTCTTTGTTTGGAGTTGTTCCTATGGCATGAACCTTGACCTGAGTCTGAGTGTGCCTTTCTGGTATTCTGATGATGGAGGATTAATCCTATTATGTCCCAAAGTTCATATCCTGCTTCCCTGGGGCTGTGGCTGATGACTGTTGGATTTTTTTTTTTGGTGTGAGGGATTGTTGATTCTAGGGATCTTTTTTTTTAATCCCAGCTTCCTGACTCCAATCTTTCTGACAAGATTATCATATCTGCATTTCTGCAGACCTGGTTTCTGTTTGGGGCAGAGAGACTTGTGGGGGGTGGTTGGTTTCTGTCTTTAAGATCTTTGGGGAAATATATTCTGCCTTTTTAATATTTCCCAAAATATTTCTTTCTCTGGATTCTTCCCACAGTTCCTAGTACTGAGATGACAAATATTCCATAGCTGCTTGGTTTTGCTAGGTTTCAAACTGAGACTGGTCCTCTCCATCCAACAGCCTTCAGGTACTAGGACAGTCCCAAATCATCCCCATAATTAATACTGATTGTTCCTGCATCAAATATTCATGTTTGTTTCTTAATACCATCTGTTATCAATTGTTGTCTTATTAAATACAGTAAGTCTAATCTCCAAAGCCAGGCTATCTTGCCAAGTCCAGATGAAATTACTCCCCATCTAAATGTGATAAATCCATTCCCCAATCTCCTTTTGTCCACTAAAAAAGACCAATGTACACTTATTCACCCAGACAGTTTTCTGCTGTTGTACAAAGGTGCAGGCTTGAACTTCAGGAAGGCGTATCGAGTCTGTTCTGTTATTTCTAAATCTGAGTTCATATTTTTTCCCAGAGAATCTATTGCTTTGAAATCACATATCTTTGGTGGGTTTAATTTATTTATAATCACTTGCCTCAGAATGTTTTCCACAGTCTTTATGAGTTCATCAAGCTGTTTTTTAAAAAGCTGTCAACTAAGCAGTCTTTGTTGCCAAGCAGTCTTTTTTGAGTGTCCGTCTCCTTCCCTTCTCTGTAACCTAATATGTTGTTGCTCAATGTAGTAGATAAGAAACCTCTTCAGGGCAGAACAAGAAAAAAAACAAAAGAACAGGGAAGATATTTTTTGGATATTTTGATCCAAATTAAAAAAAAAGATTAGGAAATTTCAAAACTCCAAACTTTTTGCAAATTGATAAAATACAAAATCCATGTAGTGAATGTCCAATAAATCTTTAAATCAAATAAAAGCAAAGAAACTCAATGTTTTCTTATGGGAAAACAGAAATTAATGAAAGCCAAATAAATCAAAGATAACTTCAAAAGGAAGTTAAAACCCAGGCTTGCTTACGAGAATGGTCTGCTGAGAGGAAAAGGTGGATGAAAGACCAATAACTTTGGGGCTGCTGCCACAGGGAACTGTAATCCTCAAGATTCCCCCTCCCCAGTGAGTCCACAGCCATCCAAAACTCATCTTGAGTCATTCCTAAGAACCCCCATTCAAATCCTGGGAGCAACATTGCCAAAGAACCAGCTTTGGCAGCAAAAACAGCAGATCATTGGCAGGAGACAAAAATAATCCCACCGGGCAGCAGCCATCTTGGGGAGCAATGTTTTTCCCCTATAATGCACCAAAAGAAAGTGGGCAAGACAATTGCTGTTCCTTGCAATTATCAGAAGAACAATAATTCTTAATGTATCCCCTATGGATTTCTAGAAACAAGATGAAACCTGCTCTAAAAATATGCTTTGAATTCTCTCATTGGGAACAGGCCATGTCACCTTATCTTGTTTTGCAAAGAGCTAAGACTCTTCTAGCTTTCTCTTTGGTCATAGCCCAAACACATACCAGATATAGCATGCTTGATATCAACCTGCTATGAAGCCACCCAGGTGGAACAGGCTGTCTCTATTGTCTTAAAACTCCAGGGAGATTTCAAGTGCTACTTGCATTTCAACTTCTGAGTTCTGATCTAAGAAGAAAGATAGTAGGAATGACTGGGCTGCCTCTTATGCTGCTGCTGCTTTTCTGGTTCCTGCCTCCAATTACCTCAAAGAGGACGAAAACTGTATGTGTGTTGACAAGGTCTTTGCAGATTCTGGAGGACTATTACACACCTGGTGATCTCATTATTGGTGGGAATTTGGCCCTGAAAAACATTGTTTTTTTTTTCAGTGGAGTAGGTTTTTATAGAGACCCATCGCAGAATCGTTTACCAACTAGGTAAGTTTCACCTGGAGGGGAAAGATGTAGATAATTAGAATAGAATAGAATAGAATAGAATAGAATAGAATAGAATAGAATAGAATAGAATAGAATAGAATAGAATAGAATAGAATAGAATAGAAGTTGGAAGGGACCTTAGAGGTCTTCTAGTCCAACAACCTGCTCAGGCAGGAAACCATTTCAGACAAATGGTTGTCCAATCTCTTCTTAAAAACTTTCTTTCTTTCTTTCTTTCTTTCTTTCTTTCTTTCTTTCTTTCTTTCTTTCTTTCTTTCTTTCTTTCTTTCTTTCTTTCTTTCTTTCTTTCTTTCTTTCTTTCTTTCTCAGGGATTTTTTTAGACGTACCGGTCCTTGTAATATTTGCAATGTCCTAGTGTAGTTCAAACCTCCACCAGCATACAGAAGCTTTCCTGTAATGTTCCCCAATGTTGTTGTTGTTTGTTTTCATTGTAGAGTCATACCCAAGAACTACCAGCACTTTCTGGCCTTGGTGTTTGCAGTCAGAGAGATCAACAAGGATTTGGTTCTCCTCCCCAACATCACCCTTGGCTTCCATATCTTTGACAATCATGAGATTGAGAGAAGGATTTATTTAATCAGCCTTTCCCTGCTCTCCACACGAGGCCAAATGGTTCCAGGTTATCAGTGTGACAGGCAGAACACTCTGCTCTCCGTCATTGGAGGTCTCAACTCAAAATCTTCAATGCAGATGGCCTCCATCTTCAGCATCTTCAAGGTCTCACAGGTAAGGGGGCACCTTTAGATACAGTTATGGAGTACACAAATAGCACAAATGCACATAGAAGCCAAAGATGAAACCAAAGGTGTTTGGGGGGACATACCAGAAGAAGGTGATTTAGAGAATGTATGCTATATTTTATTTGTCAAGGTGTCTTTTTATTTAACCCTAAAGAAATAAATGATGACATTAATCTGAAATGCTCTACTTCAGAGGTCCCCAACATTTTGGGCACCTGGGACCAGTTTTGTGGACAAAGGTTTTTCTGCGGACCAGAGGGTGCATGGTTTTGTGTGCTGCCTGCATCTCACAGATGGGGCTTTGCTTGTTTGTGTGGACTGGTTGCTAGCATGCCACAGCCCAGTATTGGTCCACGGACTGGAGGTTGGGGACCCCTGCTCTACTTGCCAAGAGGAATTCCTTTCTAACTTATTCTTCAAAAAAGGGATCCATATTTTGGTACAGTTAATTCTCTGTATCAGATTGATGGGTTTATTCCACTGACTTCTCACTTGTCACTACCCGACAAAATATGTAACTGGTAGCTCTTCCTGAGAAGAGGTTTAAGCTTGCCACTCAAAGTGAGTCAGCCTGATTAGTGGGACAACAAACCATACAATGATGACCCTAAAGTTAAGGCAACATTAAGCTTTACTTTGTCTTTTAAAAAAGAATCTCACTTTCTCCAGCTCGGCGTTGGCTTTGAGTCCTCGCAGGGAGAAAGAAGAGTTTATCCTTCCTTCTTCCAGATTAATCCCAATGAATTCTCTCAGTATGTGGGTTTAGTCCAGCTGCTCCTGTATTTCCAGTGGAACTGGGTTGGGCTTCTGGCCCCTGAAAGTGACAATGGAGAACGTTTCATCTCAACTCTGACACCAATGCTCAACGAGAAGGAGATCTGCCTGGCTTTTACTGAGATGTTTAAATATGATTTTATTACTACTACAAAGTTGAAATTACTTCATAGTTTCAAAACCTGGTCTAAAGCTGAAGTGATTGTTCTGTTTGGAGACTCTAGTATTATTAAAGATATAGTATTGTCAATGAACGCTTATGAACAATGGACAAAGACATCATTTGGCAAATTTTGGATCCTAACTTCCCATTGGAAAGTAAGTGTGCTAGGATCTCAAAACATATTGAAGTTTATAATGCCCTTCCATGGGTCTTTGCATTTTAGAGAGTGCACCAGTGATACCTTGGAGTTCAGCCATTTCCTCCAGTCTTTAGATCCTTTCAGCCCACAAGTTGATGTTTTTCTCCCACAATGGTGGGAAGTGGTCTTTGATTGCAAGATTCACAAACCAGGCAAAATCCCTCCAAAGGGGGAAAAACAGTGTACAGGAAAGGAGAATTTACAGAAACTGCCGAATTACATTTTTGAATCAAGCATGACAAGTGAAAGCTACAATATCTACAATGCCATTCATGCTCTAGGACATGCATTACATGAAATGTATGGATCAGGAGTGCAACCAGCCATGAAGAGGCTTGGAAAGAGGATCTCAAATGTCCAGTTGTGGCGGGTAATCTCTGTAACTTTTTGTCCAGTCTATAGATCTTTAGAGAGGAAACTCCCCATACAAATTTGTTGAATGACTTATTAAATATCTGTATCCTACAATATAAATATTCTCAGTACACATTAAAACACCAATTATTTAAAAACTGTAATATGAATAGAATAGAGAATAGAATAGAATTAAAAATTAGAACATTCTATTCTATTCTATTCTATTCTATTCTATTCTATTCTATTCTATTCTATTCTATTCTATTCTATTCTATTCTATTCTATTCTATTCTATTCTATTCTATTCTATTCTATTCTATTCATAATAATAGAGTTGCTTCTCTCCTTAATTAGTTTCCATCCATTGCTTCTTGTCCTGCCCTCAAGAAGCAATGAATGGAAACAAGAATAATTAGGTATATTGTATGTATGAAAAGGGGTAAAGGGGAGAAAAGAGAAGTAAACCAAATCATTTGTGGATATTACAGAAAGCATGTGTCAACCTACCACAAAATGAAAACCTGGGTGTATTTGTTGAAGATGTTTCTAGAGAAGAGGGTGTCAAAATATTCTCCAAAGCACCAGAAGGCAAGACAAGAAAGCAACCTGGAATTAAGGAGAAACTTCCTAACAGTTAGGATAATTAACCAATGGAACAACCTGCCTCCAGAAATTGTGGGTGCTCCATCACTGGAGGTTTTTAAGAAGAGACTAGACAGTCATTTGTCTGAAATGGTATTGGTTCTCCTGATTGAGCAGGGGGCTGGACTAGAAGACCTCCAAAGTCCCTTCCAGCTCTATCCTATCCTATCCTATCCTATCCTATCCTATCCTATCCTATCCTATCCTATCCTATCCTATCCTATCCTATCCTATATCCAAACCCAATGAAACATGGGAGTTGCTACTCCCAAAATCCCTTCCCAAAGCAAGGCAAACTCCACCAGAACACCTGAGCTTTCTTCTAAAGTTCCCATTTGAAAAAATTACCAGCAGTTCCTGGCCTTGAGTTTTGTTGTCAGTGAGGTCAACAAGGATTTCCTACTTTTTCCCAAAATCACCCTTGGATTCCACATTTATGACAATTGCCAGATTAAAATTTCTTTAATCAGCCTCTCCCTTCTCTCCTCCCAAGAACAAAGATTTCCAGGTTATAAATGCTTCAAGACATCAGTTGAGGACTTCCGGTTTTGGTTGCAGTGCAGGCAGTCACACAAAGAGTTTTGCTCTCTTTGCCGGCCGGTTTCCCCCCGCTGGTAGACCCTGGATAGGGTCGAAAGTCACCCTGGAGGGGTAACCACCATTGAGGAGGCCACTCGTTGATGGTGGAGGGAGCAGCAGCTCCCTCTGCGGTCCGAGACAGCTCCTTTGGGCCAACAGGGAAAAAGATCGGCCATTAACATGGCCGATCATCTAGCTGCTTCAGCCGAAAGTCACAGCAACATCTAAGCGAAAAGAACCACCGTGGGTGATCCGGGTGAGACCTTTCCTTCCCTCTTGATACCCTATTTATCTTCCTGAGAAAAGCTTCTAGAATTATTTCCCTACTTTCAGCAAGCAGCGTTTGGATACTTGGGAAAACGAGCATTGGAAAAAAAATAACTAATTTTTACTGACTATTTGAGCTGTTGGATTTCGGGGATTCTGAAAAAATCCTTATTGTGAAGGTGGATTTTTCTCTTTCTTTGCCTGCTTGTCTTTAATCTAAGTGGAAGACTTTAGGGAGGGGGGTGGAGTGTTTTCCGTCCTCCCCTCCCTTCTGAACATTACTGTTTCTTTTAAAAAAAAATCGGCTTTCTGGGCGGTGTTTTGTGGATTGAAATGGCAAATCACTTTCACTTTGCTTGGTCGGATGTGTATTCAGCTTAAACTTGGTGTGACGCCCAGACATTCCTATCTGTATTGAAACCAGCTGAAAGGCTTCATTTTTTTTTTTTTTTTGGCTTTCCTCGGCTTTCTTCTAGTAGTTTACTTTGACTTTATAATACAAAATATATTTCTTAGAAAAATTGACTTTTCTTTTTTTGGATTAAAAGATAATAATTGACCTTTAAGGCACCTTTTTAAATTACTATTTTGGACTATAAATTGGATACTTATAATACTGATTTTGATTTTTTCTGCCTTTATCTCTTTGTTTGGCTTGACTTTTTTATTTTTTCTTACTCTTCTGTGGATATTACATTTTATAATTTTGCTACTATAGAATCTCTATTTGGCCTGATTTTTTTGTTTTTTTCTATTTCTGTTTGGATCCTATACCTTATACTATTTCCAATACAGAATTTTTATTGTTGTATTTACCTTTTAAGCTGAACTTTCACTAAAAAATTAAGACTATTATTGAAATGGAATCTTACTCACAGCTTGACTATGGATTTTTACTAGAAAAAAATTTGGAACTGAAAGAACAATTTAGAATGGACATGGAAGATGATGTTCCAGAGTTAAAAATTGACTCTCAAACTTTCACTGACCAATTTATAGATCAAGGAATAATAGAGGAAGAACAGATTAACCCTAAAAAGGTCGATATGCAACGACCACAATTCAATGAGATGGAGGAAATATATCTACAATCTATTGAAGAGGAACCAATCAACACAGAGGAAGAGATTATATCGCAGATGCAAAGTATGGAGAATCTTGATGACCAGATTCCAACCAAAACACCTATAATCCTAAAAGCAACAGGAATGGACTTTCAAAAATGAGGCATCGAAAACACTGACAACATGGACAAACAACGAATAACTATTATACTGATTAAGACCGACTATATAGTGAAGACAACACTGGAAAAAAGAGAAGAGGATTATGATCAGACTCAATTGTGGAGACATATGGATAACCAAATATTAAGTTTTGATGATTCAGAGGCTCTTTGGTGGAAACCTGCTTGGCACAAAAAGAAAGCTAGAATTAGGTTTAAAAATGGTTAAAACTTTATTTGACGGGTTAAAAGGGCTTTTAGAGATTTTGACTGAGTTAATACTATCGAGATGAAAACTATGGATTTGACTATGGTTGGGAGGTAATTTGACTATGGTTGGGAAATTTAATATGTGGTAAATAAAAAGTAAATAGATGAAGAAATAGGATACAGATTGGAAATGAAATAAGGTGTCTGGTGGAATAATATTTTTTTCTTTTTATAAGTATAATGATTTTGATAGGATTTAAATTTTAGGTAAGGAGTTAAAAAGGGGTTTTAAGATTTATAAAATATATATTTGAAATAGAAAATATGCACTTGATAGAGTACAGGAAAGAGAATATAGTTGGGAAGTATTAAAATATAATAGTTGATATAATATGTATATTTTAGAAATAATTATTGTTTGATGGGAAATTGGGAGACCCGAAATGTAACTTATGTGTTTATTTTAGGCTAAAGTGGAAAATGGTAATTGTAAAATAGTTAAACTTAAAACAGGATTTTGATTGATATAAGTGAATTACTATTGATATTCTTTTTACAATGATTGAATTTTATTTAGAAATGTATTAATACTAGGTTATAGCCTGAGGGAAATAGAGAAGGAACTTTGAAGGAATTATTGAACTATTTATGTTTGATTATAGTGTGGGGTTTTTTTGGATGATCGATCACCCTATCTCCACGTGGATTCCTAAAGCACTTTGATGTAAAACCAAAAAATACTATTTTTTTTTTTTTTAAAGACATCAGTTGAGGTCCTCATTCTGTTTCCCTCAATACATAGCTTGAATCCCACCTGTAAGAATATACTCAAATCTATTCATTTTAACCTTGGTATATGTTTCTGTGGCTTAGCATCCTGTGTGACTCCACCCCATTTCTTTAGTTTGGCATTTGTTACATTGCTTAGCTTGTTGTGTGAAAGTAATCTCTGTCAATCTCAGCACACACATGTCCCAAAGGTGCTTTTTCAGGAGGCAAACTGGACTTTCTTGTTTTTTCTTTGAATATATTTCGCTTCTCATCCAAGAAGCTTCTTCAGCTCTGACTGCATGGTGGGGGAATGGAAGGATTTATATTCCTTGCAGACAGCTAGTCATTTGCCTTCTTTCAGAGCAGGCATGTCAAACTCGCGATGTCACGTGACCTCACACGACGTATCATGACTTTTCCCCCATTGCCAGCAATGGGGTGGGCGCGGTTTTGGCATGACACATCCAGTCTGTGGGCCGGCAGTTTGACATGCCTGTTTTAGAGAGTCATTGAGGCCATATGTGTGGAGCCTTCCTGGCTGCAGGATGTTTGCTGCCCTGTGTCCCTTCACTATTGAACACAGGCACAGCTGCTGGGGCTGAGTCTGTGCTGTCTGCATCTCAGACTGAAGCGTAAATGGTTCCTGTTGTCTGCAAGTCAGAACTGAAGAAGCTTCTTGGATGAGAAGTGAAACATCTTCAAAGAAGAAAGAAGAATGTCCAGTTGCCTCTTGAAAAAGCACCTTTGGGACAATCATGACCATAAGGAAGTTTCTCCTTAGTTCTAGGTTGCTTCCCTCCTTGATTAGTTTCCATCCATTGCTTCTTGTCCTGCCTTCAGGCGCTTTGGAGAATAGCTTAACTCCCTCTTCTTTGGGGCAGCCCCTGATATATTGGAAGACTGCTATCCTGTCCCCCCTCGTCCTGCTCTTCATTAAACTAGACATACCCAATTCCAGCAACCGTTCCTCCATTTCAGACACATGGTTGTCCAGTCTCTTCTTAAAAACTTCCAGTGTTGGAGCATTCACAACTTCTGGAGGCAAGTTGTTCCACTGATTAATTATTCTAACTATCAGAAAATTACTCCTTAGTTCTAGGTTGCTTCTCTCCTTGATTAATTTCCATCCGTTGCTTCTTGTCCTGCTTTGGAGAATAGCTTGATTCCCTTTTCTTTGTGGCAGCCCCTCAAATATTGGAAGACTGCTGTCAGGTCACCCCTAGTCCTTCTCTTCATTAAAGTAGACATACCCAACTCCTGCAATCATTTTTCACATGTTTTAGCCTATTGTAAATTTGTTATTTACAAGATACTAAAACATGTGAACAAAGGTTGCAGGAGTTGTATATATTATTTGTTATTTACAAGATGTGTAGCAAAGAAAATATTTTAAAATGTATATAACCAAGTATAGGAGCAAAAGCATATAAAAAAAATTGGAGTGTGGCTTTAAAATCCTTATATGTAGGATCATTCTGGTAGAACTAGAGTTGAAGAAGTCATGATACAAATGCCCAGTGATAATGTTTCCTCTATAATACTAATACTAATACTAATACTAATAACACTAATACTAATACTAATACTAATACTAATACTAATACTAATAATACTAATAACACTAATAACACTAATACTAATACTAATACTAATAATACTAATAATACTAATAATACTAATAATACTAATAATACTAATACTAATACTAATACTAATACTAATACTAATACTAATAATACTAATAATACTAATAACAATAACAATAACAATAACAATAACAATAACAATAACAATAACAATAACAATAACAACAACAACAATAACAATAACAATAACAATAACAATAATAATAATAATAATAATAATAATAATAATAATAATAATAATAATAATAATAATAATAATAATAATAATAATAATAATAATAATAATAATAATAATAATAATAATAATAATAATAATAATAATAATAAAGTTGGAAGGTACTTTGGAGATCATCTAGTTCAACTCCCTGCTCAGGCAGGAAACCCTATACCATTTCAGACAAATGGCTGTCCAATCTCTTCTTAAAAACTTCCAGTGTTGGAGCATTCACAGCTTCTGGAGGCAGGTTGTTCCACTGATTAATTGTTCTAACTGTCAGGAAATTTCTCCTTAATTCTAGGTTGTTTCTCTATTTGGTTAGTTTCCATCCATTGCTTCTAGTCTTGCCTTCAGGTGCTTTGGATAATAGCTTGACTCTCTCTTCTTTGTGGCAACCCCTGTGATACTGGAACACTGCTATTATGTCACCCCTCGTCCTTTTCATCATTAAACTAGACCGTTCCTTATATGTTTTAGCCTCCAGTACCCTAATCATATTTGTTGCTCTTCTCTGTACTCTTTCTAGAGTCTCAACATCTTTTTTACATTGTGGTGACCAAAACTGGATGCAATATTCCAAGAGTGGTCTTACCAAAGCATTGTAAAGTGGTATTAACACTTCACGTGATCTTGATTCTATCCCTCTGTTAATACAGCCTAGCACTGTGTTAGCATTTTTGGCAGCTGCAGCACACTGCTGGCTCATATTTAAGTGATTGTCCACTAGGACTCCGAGATCCCTCTTACAGCTACCACTATTGAGCAAGGAACCACTTATATTATACATGTGCATTTGGTTTTTCTTGCCTAAATGTAGAACCTTACTTTTTTCACCATTGAATTTCATTTTGTTAGATAGCGCCCAATGTTCAAGTCTGTCAAGATCCTTCTGTATCTTAAGCCTATCTTCTGGAGTGTTGGCTATTCCTGCCAGCTTGGTGTCATTTGCAAATTTGCAAATTGATGAGTTCCCCATCTATCTCCTCATCCAAATCATTGATGAAGATGTTGAAGAGCACTGGGCCCAGAACAGAGCCCGGGGCACCCCACTACACACTTCCCTCCATGTAGATGCAGTTCCTTTTTTAAAAATATATTTTATTGATTTTTTAATATAACCACCTTGATATTTGGTAAGCAGTGTGTTGTCTTGGGTTTATGTTTACAAAGTAATCACTAACAATCAGTTTCTGTATTCCAAGTCCACATAATAGCTTTGCTTGATTTTCTCTTCTTCCAATAATATTCTCTTTGCAACCTTAAATTAATACAATTCTTATTAATTTGATAGGTAACAATTAAATATAAAGATTTTTCTAAAATTTCTACCAATAATAATCACATCAATATCATGCTTCTTTTCTATCTGGTCATCTTGGTTGCCTTGTCATGAATCCTGTTTACAATTCTTATTTGAATTTATTTTCCCTACAATGTTCAAAACATTTCTACTGGTTAAAATTTTCCCAGAGTTGATTACCTTAAAGTATTTAAATCTATTTTCATGTCTTAAAAGTAAGAAAAAGACACAAAAGAAGAACATAGAAGAAGAAAAGACGAAACAGAGAAAAAGAAAAATAGGGAGAGAAAAGTAAGAAAATAATATACTACTTAAAATACATATCCCTCTTGAAGTAGTATACACTTGTTTCCAATTGTTTTCTGTTCTTTTTACCCATAATTAAACCTATGTTTAATCTTTAAATGTTCCATTTAACAAATCCAATCATCTATTCTTTTGACTCTATTCTAAACATTTTTTCCCTTTTTAGTTATCCACTGGAATTTTCTTTAAATCAATTACATTTAAATATCTAAAACATTTCTTTTATATTGATCATCCCAAACATTTTTATATTTCTCATATCAAAAAACAGAATAAAAAAGAGAAAAGAAAAAATACTGTCTTACTTGGAGGGTTCATCCCTCTTAAATTAAAATCTTTCTATTTCTTTAACCATATTCAAACAAGTGTTTATTTTTTAAATATTCCCTCTGATACACCCCATCATCTAATTCCTCAATTCTCACTTTAGCCCTCATCTTTTGCCAAGCATCTTTCCCAATCAATATATTCCATTGAATCAAAGAGTCTTTCCATAATCTTGTAAATGTTGTTGTAGATACAGTAGTGGCCAAAATTGTGGAAACCTTTTGGGAAAAGTGTATTTTTATGGTTTGATGCTAATAACACCACTTTTCTTTTTGGAGTAGTTGTTGTTGTTGTTAGTTGCGAAGTCGTGTCCGACCCATCGCGACCCCATGGACAACGTTTCTCCAGGCCTTCCTGTCCTCTACCATCTTCTGGAGTCCATTTAAGCTCACGCCTACTGCTTCAGTGACTCCATCCAGCCACCTCATTCTCTGTTGTCCCCTTCTTCTACTGCCCTCAATCTTTCCCAGCATCAGGCTCTTCTCCAGTGAGTCCTTCCTTCTCATTAGGTGGCCAAAGTATTTGAGTTTCAACTTCAGGATCTGGCCTTCTAAAGAGCAGTCGGGGTTGATCTCCTCTAGAACTGACCGGTTTGATCGCCTTGTCCAAGGGATTGCAGGAGTCTTCTCCAGAACCTAGTTCAAAGGGCCTCATTCTTGAGGTTCAGGCCTTATTATGGTCCAACTTTCACAGCCATACATTGCAACTGGGAAAACCATGGCCTTGACTATACGTACTTTTGTTGGAAGGGTGATGTCTCTGCTTTTTAGTATGCTGTCTAAATTTGCCATAGCTTTCCTCCCCAGGAGCAAGCGTCTTTTAATTTCTTGGCTGCAGTCCCATCTGTGGTGATCTTAGAGCCCAGGAAGATAAAATCTGTCACTACCTCCATTTCTTCCCCATCTATTTGCCAGAAATTGAGAGGGCCGGATGCCATGATTTTAGTTTTCTTAATGTTTCAAGCCAACTTTTGCACTCTCCTTCTTCACCCGCAGCAAGAGGCTCTTTAGTTCCTCTTCACTTTCTGCCATTAGAGTGGTATCATCTGCATATCTTAGGTTGTTGATATTTCTCCCGGCAATCTTAATTCCAACTTTTGATTCATCTAGCCATGCCTTTCTCATGATGGGCTCGAATATAAGGTAAATGGAGGGCGACAGAATACAGCCTTGCCGGATCCTTTCCCAATTTGAAACCAATCAGTGGTTCCGTGTCCAGGTTCTCACTGTTGTTTCTTGAACCACATATAGGTTTCTCAAGAGACAAATAAGAATGGTCTGGTATTCCAACCTCTTTAAGAACTTGCCACAATTGGTTGTGATCCACACAATCAAGGCTCTAGCATAGTCAATGAAGCAGAAGTAGATGTTTTTCTGGAATTCCTAGCTTTTCTCCATAATCCAGCGTCTGTTGGCAATTTGATCTCTAGTCCTCTGACCTCTTCGAAATCCTGATGTACTTTGGAAGTTCTCGATCCACATACTGCCTGGATTCTAGCTGTAGGATTTTAAGCATAACTTTACTTGCATGTGAAATGAGTGCAATGGTGCGATAGTTTGAACATTCTTTGGCATTGCCTTTCTTTGGAATTGGAATGTAAACTGACCTTTTCCAATCCTGTGGCCACGGTTGAGTTTTCCAAATTTGCTGGCAAATTGAGTGTAGCACTTTTACTGCATTGTCTTTTAAGATTTTGAATAGCTCAGCTGGAATACTATCACCTCCACTAGCTTTGTTGTTGCTCAGCTTTCCTAAGGCCATTTCACTTCACATTCTAGGATGTCTGGCTCGAGGTCAGTGACCACCCCATCGTGGTTATCAGGGATGCTAAGCTTGTTCTTGTATAGTTCTTCTGTGTAATTTTGCCACCTCTTCTTAATCTCTTCTGCCTCTGTTAGGTCCCTGCCATTTTGGTCCTTTATCATGCCCATCTTTGCATGAAACGTTCCCTTCATATCTCCAATTTTCTTGAAGAGATCTTTGGTTCTCCCTATTCTATTGTTCTCTTCTATTTCTTTGCACTGTTCATTTAAGAAGGCATTCTTATCTCTTCTAGCTATTCTCTGGAATTCTGCATTCAATTGGGTGTATCTTTCTCTTTCTCCCTTGCCTTTCACTTCCCTTCTTTCCTCAGCTATTTGCAAAG